>KZ312451.1:2048295-2060682 GCA_000376725.2 Ladona fulva | reverse complement strand
GTAGAATGTCGGGCGTTATATATTGGAAGAAGAAACCATTCTCATTGTAGGGTACAAATGGTTCTAGATTAGATATACTGAGTTCATTAGTAACGGTATTTCCCTCAGAGGTAGCAGTAGAGACGAAGTGTTTATTCAATTCATTAAGTGAGAATTCATAGGTAGGTTGCTTATTGCGTCGCTGCACAAGGCCAAGGTCCCTCAGTTCCTTCCATACCTGATTAGGATCAGTCAAATTGGAAAAGGTGGATGAGTAATATTTTCTCTTAGCCACTATCACGGAATGCTTTACCCGATTACGTAATGTAATAAACTCTGTGTATGCAGAGTGGGTTTTTGTCCGAATAAAAATTCTACGTAATTTATCCCGTTCCTTCATTGTTTTTTTTTAGGTCATTTGTCATGTCTGCGTTAATTTTTCGTCTAGAGTCACACCTAAAAATTCTGATACTTTACTTTTGGAATGTATTATCCACTGTGAATTCGGTAAATCTTTGTGTTTAAAGTTCCGGCGAAAAACCATTCTGGAACACTTCTCAGGATTGACTTTTAGCTTCTATGTTTCGCACCAAATTGCGAGTGTGACCAAATGTTCCTGTAAAATCATATCCGCTAGATTTGGGTATTTACTCTAAGATTCGTCTGCATATAAAATATTCAAAAAATATATAAAAACATCTTCGTATCCCGATGAATAGGTTTTCCTTTTCTTAAATATATTAAACAATGTCGGAGATAAAATTGTTCCCTGCGGTAAGCCTGCTGTAATGTTCCTTGTGTCTGATGCAGCTATGTTGCTTTGTACATAGAACCGTCGATTTGTTAGAAATTACATTACATTTTTTTTAGATATATAGGGAATCCCGTCTTTGTAATCTTTAAAATTAATCCATCAATCCAAACTTTGTCAAATGCTGACTGGAAGTCTAAAAAGCAGGCGACCGCAGTTTGTTTTTTACCATCAGTAATAACTTCCGCTAATCTCGTGATTTGGTACACTGTGGAAAGCCCCTTCCTGAAGCCCGCTTGAAATTCTGGAATGAGGGGAGTATCCATGATCACATCGTTTATTCTATTTAAAATTACTCTTCCAAAACATTTACCTATTATTGGGAGAAGGCTGACAGGTCTGTAATTTTTTATTATTTTCGGATCTTTGCCTGACTTCGGGATCATAGTTATTTTGGCGAGCTTCCAATAATCTGAAAGTAACTCCGTCCTAAGCATGCATTTAGGGTTTTTACTATATATTATATCTTAGTACTTCTGGAAAATGTTTACAGTTTGCGCAGATTGCTTTCTCTGTGCTAGGTTTTGAGCAGTCTTTTGTAAAATGGTTTTCTCCGCATTTAACACATTTCGCTGGCATGTAACAGGCTTTATCCGTGTGCCCAAATTTCTGGCATCTGTAACATTGAGGTGGTCCCTGTGGCGGCTTAAACTGTTCCAAAGAAAAGTTCGCACTTATCAAAGAAGCAAAGCATACAGACGAAAGAGAATCCAATAGAGAAGACATTTAATCATAGGATAAAGCAAATACCCTCCAAATTGATTCTCACAGTTGAAGGTCAGCAATCGCCACCGGAAAATCCGGTTGTGACCTTCTGCCGAATGTCTGCGAATAAATTTCAAAATCAACATAATTACTCTTTTCATCATTAATTTTTAAATGAGAAGATGGCAGAGAAATTAAGGGAATTGTAACGACTAATGGAGTGAGAATACACGTTCAGAGAGTCCTCACATTTCATTGAGTTACTTAAAGAAGAAGTTTGGAATGAACTTTGGAATTGCATCAATCGTTCAGATGGTCATGTGCTCCGCATGGGGACGAATGTAATGAGGACGCCCGTAGCTATCTGGAGGAAACTTTATTCCAAAAAGAAACTTTTGTCTAATGATTCGTGAATTGAGTCGCCAAACATATATGGTCATCTTCAAAAGAACAGACAGTGCGATGCGGAGTAATTTAGTTCACACATACTGTGGATCTGTGCAAGACTTTCGAAGCCAAATTTGCGATACCATCAGAAACAAAAATTCTTTTTTTCCTGGGAATTGAAAAATCTTCTCTGAAACTTTGTTATATTTGCACCTAATACAACAAGAAGTGTATGTTTTTCGGTCAGTGAATCATTGCGATTTATATACTTCTGAATAATCATATTATTTTCTGTACACATTCTGCAAGTGAGAGACGCTTCCAAAGCTATAAAATATTTTAGCAGCTTGTTTGCTAATGAGATTGTTTACCAAACAATGTTTGTCCAAGTAAATAAACAAATTAAAACCGTCGCTTTCCTGTACGAAACGCGTTTAAGATTGTCATGTCATTTTATCGTGAAAGAGATATTTAAAAAGAGAACAATTTTATCTTTAACTCATTTCGACCAAGAATGCATCGATCTCCGTTTTTTCGTTTATTTACCTCAACAACTGTTGAGGGTGTAGGGTTGCATGGGGGAATAGCACCTTTCTCTGAAGATGGCCAAGCAAGATCCCATGCGATCAACTCCCACTAGAGGCTCCAAGAAGGTTATAGTATATACCATGTTGGTCCATGGACTAATGGACCATGGACTGGCTAGTGAGGGGCTCCAGTGAGCCTCTGTTCTCTGTGACTCGGAAGAAAGTACTGTCAACTTTGTATTCAATAACTTTTCTGGGTTTGAACCAAGATCGTTCGGATAGATGTCCATAAGATATACATGTAACGTTTGACTTTATCGGGTACAGACTTTATTTCTTTTGCAAAATTAAATTAGAAGAAACTGACGTACAAAATCGGGATATCAGAAAAAGGGAATTTGAATACAGATTCTTATTATTGTCGTGGAATATCGCTTTCGTTTTGAAGTTGCGAGAATTTAGATAAAATATACGAATATTTTGTGAAATTTTCAGGTTTTAAACAACCCGTCCCCCTGACGACCAAAGCGATTGTTGATTCCGAGTTCATGCATTTTCCCATAAGAATGCATGTGTATTTAGGCCCATTTAATTGACCATATGAAGAGGAGGAAATTATTCAGAGATTTTAACTATTACAGTCACGAACAATTTGTAGTGATAAATTGCAGGGGAAACAAACATACGTATCACCGTAATGAATTAATGGAGATGAATAACTAACTTTTTGTCTATCAATTCGGGCTATTGACATTTTTTATGATTAATTTTACGATTAGAACCAGAATTTGAAATTCCTACAAGCTTGCACATTAACCTTAGACAAGTTTCATACGAACGAAATTCCATAAAGATTTATATTCTTATCCTTGACTATAGATTTCGCATCGAACTTTCATTAGAAATTTTTGTTTACGATAACCTGTCCCATTGGACTAAAGTAAGACGCGAGATGTGATTTTCTCTTATGTACAAATCGGCGTACTACATTTAATCCGACTTCTATTCTCTCCGTTGAGAATCCACGGGCACTTCAGCTAGTATTATAAGAAGATAAGGAAAAGAGGAGAGCATGTATGGTGGTAATGGGTGACTGGAATATCGTGGTTGGGAAAGGAAGATAGGGAACAGTAGATTTGGAATGAAAATGTCAGGTGGAGTGGACCGAAAGAAGATTTAAAAGAAGCCGTCAATTTTGGGGCACAAGAAATGAAAAGGTCGCAGAGGACATGTTCGAGCAAATGGAGGAGAGCAGTAAAAGGAAAAATATGAAGACTGAAAAAGGTAAGCACAGAAAGTTGAGTAATGAATTAAGAAGGGAAACTGAGAGAGGCAGGCAGGAGTGCTTGAAAAAAAGGACGTGAATGTATCGAAAAATTGGAGAATGAAGGTACATTTGAAGTGATGTATAGAAAGGTTATAGAAATAGTTTACGATAGGAAGCAAGGTAAAAATAGGATGGAAAGAGAGGGAAATGCGTATTGCGCTTAATTAACTCATTTTAATGGTCCTTTTGGATTCCTTTTCTGTAATTATTCTGCCATCAGTGGCCAATTTTATCTTCACAAATAATAATGGTTTTTGTGTAACATAAGTAATTTGAGAGTGTTAATGTGAGTGAGTAGAGTGTTCTAGCAGAGCTAGCAGTGAGTTCACATGTTGTTGCACATAATGAGTTTTCTCAGCTACTCTTATTATCTGTTCACAGGATGTTAGAGTGAGAAAAATGTAATTTTCTCTCTTTCTCTGAAATTTCCGTTCGATGCCAGAAGTGTTTTTTTAATAATTTAGAAATAAAATTTCAGTATAGAATATTGTATGTCTAATAAAATGTCCTGATACGTAATACAAACTGACATTTCCGTTTGGCAATGGTGGCAATTGATATTACATTAATTAATTTCTACGAATTGTTTCTCCAGAGGTCCGATCGTTTTCTTCGGATTGCTTTAGGCAAACGTTGTAGAACTTCCAGGTACATTTCTTATTAACTGTACGCCCTGGCGAAAAGAACTCATGATGCACTACTAAGAAGACACTGAACAGAGCCTTCACATTCAATCGAACTTTACGTCCTTTTTTGGGTCTTGGTTTTTCAGAAAGTTTCCATTGGGACGACTGGGCCTTGATTTCTACGTCACAACCTTACACCCATGTTTCGTCACAAGCTTTCAAAATGGCTGCCCTTAATAATATACGTTAGGGACATGTACACCAATACACAGAAAAATGTTTTTGAAAATTGGAATTATACATTTATATTGCGACGACTTACAATTCTAAATCCATGTTTTGGGTTTGAAGGTAACACGATATTAGGAAGTGCCAAATAGGGTAGATAAGGTAAGACATTAATACACCCCCTGCCATACGCCACTGGCGGTATGCGATTTAGAAATCTATCCCTTGAGTTTCAAGGTAACACCATTTTGGAAAATGTCATATAGGATAGGTTAGGTAAAGAATAAATGCACCACCTGCCATACACCACCGGTAGTTTGCGGCGGCATACAAATCTAAATCTATCCCTTTTGTATCAAGACAACACCTAAATACCGTACCGTAAATGTTATATTACACCCCCTGACATACGCTACTGGCTGTTTGCGGTGACGTACAAATGCCTATCTATCCGTTGGGTATTAGGACGACACACAGTGACTTTCAACATCCTATGTTTACAGAGAATGCCCTAAACAAATTTTGAGCAGTCGCGCAATCGCGAAAAGCACCGGTTTTGGGGCCTTCTAGAATCGAACTCAAGGTACACAGAAGGAACGTCTAATTAATTCCCCGTTGTGATTCTAACCCACAAACATCCTGTGAACAGATAATAGTGTATTCGCCATTAAGTAGCTAGTAAACTCGCTCGGATCAATTGAGCTTTAAGGATACCCAACTCTCATGCGGGTCGCCACAGTTTCATATATATTATAATAATCGAGAGAATTCGTTGTCTACATATTTACAGCCGAGATATTCACAGGTTATCGCAGATCACAGCACATTAGAGTGGAATGCATAAGATACTGCATTTTATATTTTAAGTTGCGATTGCTTTCAATCCATTCCTTACCCATCTGATTCACTTTCGTTTTCGACTTCTCTTGCAGACGTTCGATTTATTCTGATTTCAGATTTTTTATTTCCCTTCTTTCTTACTGAGTTTTACTCCCCTTATCATCGACGCCATTTTCCTCACAGCACATCTCCTTTTTGATAACATTTTCTACTTTCTCCACCGAGGACCTCTCAAAGAAAACTCCTGCTTAAGCCTCTCCGCTTTGTCTTTCTTTTCTCAAATCTCTTCCCATTTCTTTCTTTCCCTCCGTTCGTGGAAAGGGACTTAACAGTCTCAAGTCAATCCCGTCCTAATGAAACCATTTGCCAGTCTCATTTTCCAGCGTCGCAGAAAAGGCACTTCAGATGAAAGCAGTAAAAGGACGCATTTCGGGAAGCCCACATGCAATGCGACCGCTCAGCGTTTTCGTCTTAGGAATGCTTTCTCAGTCGTTCACTTCGCTGAGAAAATCTGATTGATTGATAGCGCAAATGGAAATGCACGGATTAAACCAAACCGAAGCTATCGGAAAGTCATTGGAACATTGAAATATATGAATATATTTTTCATGTTATAGCATAAGAAGAACTTTGAGACGATAATTTTAAGATATGCAAATAACCTAAAACAGAGATTCTTCGGCTAGCAAAGAACCGCTGTTTGTGTGGCATGGACTGGCATTAAGCAGCACATCTAATAGAGGTTAAATAAAAACACTCCTTGAGTCGTTATGCCGGCGGTTCGTGCCGTATCCTCCAAGACGAAAAAGGAGAAAAAAGGAAAGGAAACGCATAAAACAACCTTCTACGAATCAATTAACGCGCAATTCAACAGCAATGCTATCATCTTCAGAGGTTTATATGCTTCTCTTTCTCTCGTTTGCTCAGAGATTGAGGCATGAGCCGCCGGCATTACGGCCCTTGGAGTGTTTTTAAACCTCCGGTTCATGAACATCGTCTTCCGATTTCCACATATCTTCTCGTAATGAGCAGGTATGTAATTTAACGATTTCCTTTGAACAAAAATATCAGTCGCCAATTTTGAAAAATAGATTTTTTTAATTTCGTCAGCCCTAAAATTTCTTGGCAGAGTTCAAAGAGTATCACAGATCGAAGTCAGGGTCGAGAGCACCTTCTCCCAGGGCTGGCAGACTCACCTTGCAAATAGATACCTTAAAAACGTCAGTAATTAAGAAAACACTTAGCTCTTTATATGTCTAGGAATTTATCTGTACAATGGACAGCTCAACGTAATGCCGGAAATCATTGATTTGTCTATGGAAAAATCAAATACGAACCACACCTCATAACAGACTAAATCCATGACGTAAGCGTCCTGGGCGACGGCTGATATTTTGGTGTACAAATTGATAAGAGAATGAAGAAATACCTAGTTATGATGTAACATAAAATACTATTTTATTAGTGAAGAAATCGGACAAGACTCAAATACACTTATAAATAATATTTATTTGAAGAATTCTGTTTGGATAACCGATTCAGATCCAAATTTAGAATAAAATCTAAATCATATAATTAGCATTTGCTTGAAGATTTTCAGTGTGAAGTCCCTAAGCTTTTATGAATACTACCGGTTTCCGCATATAATAATTTAAAAGCAAGTTTGTCCATTTTGTAAGTGTTCCTCAAGTCCGAGTGCAATGCTTGTGCAATGGCACTCTTATTTTTGTGCAAGGAACGTGTCCTGAAAGTTTTGTGTAAATCCGTGTGGCACAAACCTGACGCATACCTTGGTAGTTAGATGGTCGGGCACTTGAATGGCTTCGTGAAATCTTTTTGATATTCATTATATTGATATGATAGATTGACATTGATATTGATATGAAAGCAAAGAATTATCGGTTATTTTCCGCGAAAACTCCGATGTTTCTCTCATTTGAAAATGTGGGACGTTCTATGAATACCAATTCTTATTAAGCCGATGATTTTATGAAAGAGAGTCGATTGTGCTACAGAGTGGTGATGAGATACTTTTATCTACGGTTAAATAAAGAGTTTCACTTGATTCTCAATTAAAGAGAAGTGAGTTATTGATGGAGGAAGATGATTTCATGGCCTATTTTTTGCGACCTCCGCGTACGACAATCGTCGCAAAGGACGCGAGAGAAATATCGCCATCACATTTGTATAAACTTACTTTTATAAGAAGAAGTCTTTTCTCTTCCATAAATAACAGATGCTGGACCCGCCTTTTGGAGGAGATTCTCAGGAATCAAGTGACGAGGATACTCTTAAGAAAAAGCTGTTCAAACGAATAAATAAAGGTGCAGAAGGAAGAGGAGCAACTTAATAGCACTCTCCTGTAACGACAAAAGTTAGGACTATAAGAGAGATTTTGCCAGTCTTTCAAAGATGGAAGGGATTCATTAATTTGGTGTAACCTATTGTAAAATAAACTCGTGTCCTTTATTGTGTACTTTTTTGGAGAAGGATACACTTGGTAAATGTTCCACACCGTATTTATTGGCGACCGGTTTCGTAAGTTACTTACATCTTCAGGCAAAGGGTAAGATTTCTGCACATCATATATAGGGTGGTCTTCAAATCAACTAATCAAATGAATCAATTGAAAATTATTAAAATGTACACAAAAGGCGGGAGTTGCGTTGCTGGAGTACTCTGTGAGCTATTGGTCAGTGTTCTCATCTGATCGAGGGAAGTGCCTTGTGCCTAGGCTCAAATATGAGTACATAGAGCTTGTAAATAAATTATCTCCTTAAAAGACTCCACGCAGGTAGGAGATAATGCATTTGAATGTAGCCCTAAATATTTATAAACGAAATACATTTTTCTCTTTGGTTAATCTCACCCACGGTCTTTTATCCACTCAGATGATATTACGCAGGAAGTCCAATGGCAGTTGAGGGCTGCTGAGCAGTGCAAAGAGATGGTCGTTGAGAGTTGCCTCCGGAACTAATAATTTGGAATGCCGATTTGTCTGAGGGCATGCGATTATTTGGAAATGTTTACGAAAAATAGATTCCCCGTTTGAGTTCAACGTTTGAATTTTGATTGTTACACTTAAATTCGCTGTCTGACATTATATTGCAACACCTTGTTACAGATTACACAGATTTAAAGTCTGAAATCAGAAAATACCACTTCCATTCATTTCCTTATTCAGGGTCATTCATAGACAAGAATTGCTCTCCGGTAACGTCTCTTTTCTAAGAAAGGCTAAAATAAATCTCATCGTCATTCTTACAAAGTTTCTATTTCTAAAACGTTTTCTATGAAAACGTAATGAATGTGATGAAGAGTCTGTAGCTAGTTACGAACTTGCTAAAAATTAATCTATAAGTTTGCTAATATTAAATGACTGTGATACCTTGGCTAACGAAGATAATTCGTTCCGGAATCATATTCGCTAGGAGAAATATTCGTTAGCCGAAACGTGGTGTCAACAGACATCTCGCTATCATGAACACACGGCGAAAACGGCACCTTGCGGGGTATGAATCTAAACAACTCATTTGGGTTGGTGGGTCCTCTATATGATGTTGTGAGCTCATTTCTATAGAAGGATGAGGAAAGGTGACAGAAAAGATAATCGAATAGCCCGACCGTTCATGTTTGCCGCTTTATGTTTCATCCATATCCGTGAATTTCCATTTTATATATACTTAATATACATTTGCATATTTATTTATATGCATTACATAATTATTTATATATATATTCTTTATATAAATTCACCCAATACCCTTCAATCACTGCAACCTGCATTTCGGTGTGTGGCAGGGGATGTAAACACCGAGCGTTCGAGTAACTTCTTTAGCTTATTGTTTCGTTCGCAGAAAGAATTAGTCTGTAAAACGACTTGTCCTCACATCTATTTCTCTTACTTTACGCTCATTCCCGGATCGGCCAAAGTAGCTGTCGCATAATACCGATACGTCTTCCACAAATGTACTTTCTCTGAATTTTGCAAGCAATAGCAGCCTAATCTCCTTTCTTTCAACGATCCCCAACCTGCGTCTGCAAGCATTTGCGTAATCCTTACTTTTTTATCTTAGCATTGTGGCATTAGTACAAAGTAAGAGTGATTCCGAGATAATGATGTGAGAGATTCCGAGTTCTTTTGAACATAAAACTTTATTTCTCGTGATGAGCTCCGGTCTCTCCGTGAATGTATATAAGCACTGGAGGAGTCGCGGGCCGCATAATATACGGTTGGCCTAATGCGGCCCGCGGGCCATACGGCTCTAATTTTAAGGATTTTGACTAATGTTCTGAGTAATACAACCAATTCCCAAACCGAATAATTCTTTCCTCTCAGTAAATATGACTTTTCATCTCCAAAGAGACACCAATGAAGTCTTTCCCCACCCATCATCTCGTTCGGGAACCAATTATGTATTCCATCCGTGAGTCCGCATGAACATCGCCAGCCACAATGATACTGCGCCGATGAATCAATCCAAGCAGTTCTCTCTTCCCCTTTCGGTTCATATTTTATCTTTCGGCTGCCGAGAATTTCCTCCAGGAAGTCCTTTATCTTGCCTCGTCCTCAATAAATGAAAGGCGACCGTACGTTCTATGCTCCATCTTGATGATCGATGAAGAATTAGCGAGTTCTTTTAGTCACTAAACGCTTCGGCGTGAAAAGGAAAGTGACTCTGTTATGCTTCTTTGAACGTATGTACTTCGTGATTCACGCATTATCCGACAGTTACATTTTTACATTTACATAAATACCCCGCAAACCGCCGTATGGCGTATGGCAAGGGGTGTTAATGCACCACAAGTCCCTAACTATTCATCCTAATTACGCGTACAATATTAACTGTAAAAAGAGACCAATAATAATAATTCCTTCCTCGGAAGATTATCTATTGAATTTTCTTTTGTGTGGAACCTCTTCCGATTGTGTACGATAATTATTCATAATTAACATCAACTGTCTACTGTCCAAGGGTAAAAGGTACAAGAAAAGTAGGTCAAAATAAAAGATGCCAAATCAGCTTCCACAAAGGAAAGGCCTTAATAAGGAAAAGATAAGTAAAATCCTTTGTGAGGAGCAGTATAGGTGGAACACGCAGTCACAAAGAAAGGAGGACATCAAAAGACTTTCGAGATGTGGCGCAGAATGTGCACTAATTGATTGCCCAGTACGCCTACCGTTAGCAGTGTGGAATTGACTCGGAATGGAAGTTACTTGGTTTCGAGTCCAAGTCATGTCCATATTTTTCAATGCTGTTTATCCTTGGGAAGCTGAGAAATATATTTCGATGGTATAAAATAAAAAGATAGCAGAATAAATGCTGAATCAAATATATTGAAGATACAAGAGAAAGTAAATTAATATTGCAGAAACTCCAAAGCCCATCAACTATATCTTAGGGTCTATGCAATATTAATCAACTAAACCATCAGTGGTAAAATCCATTGTACAATGGACGAGAAATTATTGGACAATATTAAAGTTGGGATTAGTTATGAATTAGAATGAAAGTGAGCGATTCAAGACAGATGATCTTACCGTTGACTCATGAATTTGTATGCCAATTAGAATATTGAGGCACCAGTTCTCCAAATACAAAGAAAAATTATGCCGACGCCATTCAAAAATCAGTCATCTAATTTATTGTACTACAACTACTTTTGTAAGCAAATAGTTATCCGGTATTACGGACGATTCAGAATAATATTGGCTAGTCGTGGCGAATTTAGACACCAGGTACGCCCGGGAAGTGGAAGACGTGATTACCAACCCTCCGGCGACCGACAAATATAAGAGGTTGAGTGAGGAGTTGGTGCGGCGGTTGTCGGTTTCGGAACATCAGAGGATTAAGCAGCTCCTGGATAACGAGGAGATAGGCGACAGAAAGCCGTCACAGTTCCTGCGCCACCTCCGTTCCTTGGCCGGTAATTCAGTGCCCGATGATCTCCTGCGTACGCTGTGGCTCAACCGCCTTCCTAACCACGCTCACGCCATCTTGGTTACGCAGGGGTCAATGAACTTGGCCGCTCTAGCTGACAAAGTCTTGGAGGTGACACCTTCGCCGCAAGTTGCTGCCGTCGCCGCCAACCCAATGATTGGGATGGCCGCCCATCCGATGTTCGGAATACTGATGGTGAGAATGGACTCTTTGACGCAACAGGTCGCCGCCCTAACATTGCAGCGAGAGATGCATCCACGCCCCCGATCCAGTAGCCGTGGCCGCCGCGACCGCAGCCGCGGCCGTTCTCCGCATCATTTCCAGTACCAAGGTAGTCAAGATATATGCTGGTATCACCGACGCTTCGGGGATAAGGCGGACAAATGCACGCGGCCGTGTTCGTACGGATCGGGAAACGGGACCGACGGTCATTAATGGCGGCTAATGGCCCAAATTCCTGTTCCGACCGCCTTTTCATCTGTGACGCCACGTCTCGAGTAAGATTTTTAATCGACACCGGAGCGGACATTTGTGTCTTCCCCGTGGGATGCATCAAAGAGCGGCGTTTCAAAACTGACTTTCAGTTGTTTGCGGCAAATTACTCTCCAATCGGGACTTACGGCCTGGTGACGCTGTCCTTGTCTTTGGGCCTCCGGAGAGAGTTCTTGTGGGAATTCGTGGTAGCAGACGTGCCGCAGGCAATCATCGGTGCCGATTTCCTCCGTCATTTCGGCCTCTTGGTGGATATCGCGAACCGACGGCTGGTTGACAGCAAAACCAATCTCTCTGTCGCAGGAGTTGTGTCTTTCCAGAACCACAACCAAGTGCGCATGATTCGCGGTTCCTCTCGGTATCATAGCCTCTTGGCGACGTTCCCGGAAATCACCAGGCCTTCAGGATCTCTTCAGCGGGTGCAACATTCCACGGTGCATTACATACGCACCACCCCAGGACCAGCAGTGTCTTCCAGGCCGCGCCGTCTAGCCCCTGACAAACTCGCCGTAGCCAAACGGGA
>KZ312451.1:2007356-2018434 GCA_000376725.2 Ladona fulva | reverse complement strand
GGTCAGATAATATTTTATATTTATAAATTTTATGGAGGTAACACAAAACACTTATAGTTTAAAATAGCGTATTTGGAGATAATTTAATGCTTAAGAAAGAAGAGAAATTTTGAAACTAACTTATCTGTGTATAGAATATCACTTAAATTTACCAACAGAACTTCAACTTATCTCTATTATAAAATTCCTATTATTTTACTGAAGCATCCTTAAGCATTTACGTTTCTAAAATCACAACTTTATTGATACATAGACTTTCAGAAAATCCAAGAAACTTTGAATGAAATTCTTTTTCACGTAGCTATATACGTACTAGGATCTGTAACTATATTTTTATCAATGTTCAACAATTTCCTTGGTCGTCAAAGGGAAGGGATGTTTATTTCCCAAAAACGTTACTAATTTTCCGTGTATTTTATCAAATTTCTCGCAATTTTGAATTTATATTAATGTTTCATGACAAAAATAAGATTCTATGATCATTTTCCTTTCTTGTGACACTTGTCTCAATTTCGTAGGACAATTATTTCTAATTAAATTCTGTGAATTAAACTACCTCTGCAGATAACGGAAACGTACTTTACTTACATATCTTATGAAAAAGTATGCTAACTGATTATCCCCGTGAATTGTTATGGAATATCTCATTCATTCAATGATCAACAATTGCATTGGTCGTCAAACGGAAGGGTTAAGATACCTGATGAAATCAATTGAAATTTAAAATTTTTTTGGTTTGGTATATACACCTCTACGTCAATCTGCATCTTTCTCCTGATTGGATTTTTGCCAATCAGGGTTGACCTGTTCTTTATTTCTGAAAAAGTTTACGAATTTTCCGTGTATTTTAGCAAATTTCTCGAAATTTCAAAATTCTATGAATGTTTCACGATTAAAATAAGAATCTGACCATTTTCCTTTCTTGTGACACTTGTTTCAATGTCGTATTTTGTGCGTCTGGGTTCGAACCCGGGTCTTTACAGAGATGGGAATAGTTTTCCTGGGGGTTTCAGCATCGTAGAATCAATGTTGTTTGTTTCCGATCTCTAGGTCAAGCCGTTTCTGAGATAAGTAGGGGAACGGACAAACGGACAGACATTTTCTTTTCATGTATATGATGGTAAGAAATATATTGAGTTATTATGTTCTTACGACGGATTGTTTTTGGCTTAGATGAATCATATGTATACGATAATAGATATATTTTTAAACTAAATTAAGTTCCGTCATGCTTGACGGGGGCGTTCGCTAGTTATGGAATAATCTCAAACAGGTATGCATTGGTAATAGTAAAGAATCCTCTCTCCCCTCTTGTGTCTCGCTTGAGGATCTTAATAATGAATTCATTTCTCCAGTATCGTGTGTGAACGAACCTTCAGGAAAATATTTAATGAAAATATAACTGACCGAACTTCATCTTTTACTAACACTTCATTCCCGAAATTCGAATTTTCTTTCGTATTGCAACTGCATGTCCTCCGCTCTCTACGCAAAATAAATTCCCAATCTCAAGGGGCTGATGGTATCCCCATTTCCTTCATTCTTATATTAACTCCTTTTTTCATGCCCATCATCACAAATATTTTTAAGTGGCCATTCAAAGAAGCTACATTCCCGTCACAGTGGAAATTATCTCTCGTGTGCCCTCTTCCTAATATGTCCTCCTCTAACACTACCACTCAGTACAGACCTATCAGCATCCTACCAGCTATTTCCCAAGCATTCGAAAAAATGGTACATGAACAAGTTACTTCCTATTTTAATGCTTTTCGTCTTCTCGATCCATTTCAATCCGGTTTCCGTAGTTCACACAACACCACAACCGCACTCATCAAGATCACTGACGATCCGTCAATCTATGGATCGTAGAGAAGTGACTGTCATGTCCCTTCTTCATTACTGGAAAGTTTTCGATTCTGTTGACCATGAAATACTACTAAGTAAACTTCGATCGTTGCAATTTCCCCCCTTCTCATTAAATGGTTCTCCTCGTATCTCCAGGACCGTTACAAAAAGTAATTTATAACAATGCCTCCTTAGTATTACCTTTACGCAGAGGGTACGTGGCAGTCTTCCACGGTCTGCCAAAGCCTGAAGATGATTCCTTTGGAATTGAAATACGTATTGCATGTAAGTTTAATTTTGATGTTTTTTGGAGTTTACTTTGAACTAATAAGACAATCATCAGCAGCCACCTTAGCTTATAGCTGTCTGTAAGAAGTAGAGGCGTGATCGAACTTCTGTAGATTACAAATAAATCGAATGCAAGAGTTTTGGACTTTCTGAAGTTTGTTAGCGAGTTCGTCTGTGACAATTTGATAAACTGGGTCGGCATAATCAAAATGTGGGAGAAGAAGGGATTGGACAATATACTTCTTGTGGGATCGGGGAAGAATATTTATAAGGTGCATGAGAGAGTAGAGAGATCTGTTGACCTTGCTGAATATATTTGTGACGTGATCACCCCATGTAAGTGTCTTATTGATCACTAGGCCAAGGTTGGTGAGAGATTTACTGAATGGGATATTCTCATCATCTATTCTGAATGGGGGTAGATATCGTGACTAATTGTGGAAGGAATTTTAAAGGGCCATATTATAATGGAATGAGGGGTGTAAATATCGTGTTTCACTCGCCCAGTACCTACAAAGTCTCCCAAACGGCATGGAGAAATGTTCTGGTGGAATAGCTCAATGGATAGAGCAACCGACCGGCAATTAGGAGACCCGGGTTCGAGTCCCGGTTCCTTCAGACATTCTTAATTTAGAATAGTAAACTCCGATCCGGTAAACGGCCGATCTTCATCTTTTTATGTGTAACCCTGACTTTCCTTTCAAGTCTCCTAATCTTTTTATAATAGTATTCCGGGTCAGAATTTTTCTGAATGATTTTCTTGGGAAGAACTTATCCACTGCTTCGAATATTATTGCTTTTAAAGAATATGATCTGCACCGAAGCCCCTTGCCGTGTCGTATGGATACTGTATATATACTGGCTACACAATTTGTTGCTTTATACAATGTGTTCTTTTAAATCTATCTACCCAAGATTGCGAGGAGCTCAACTTTAATTCTTTTGATAAGAATAAAAGGGTCAAGTCGAAGACACTTGTAGTTACGGCTGATACCCCATAACCTACGTGTAGCAGTACAATATATACTGGAGTACCTACGTAACGTATATTTGAATAAATGTTGTTGAGGAAGGTAAAGAATGTCTGGAAGGTAAGAAGATGAAATTTAATAACGGAAATATAAATCGTTTGTGAAAAAAAAAACTAATAGACTAATAGACTTTAACGAGTCTAATGGAAGGCTTTTATCGACTTATTGCAGTTATGGAGGAATGGAACGGATTGCAGATTTAAGATACGATTTCTGAATCAGAAAGGGAAAATTTAATTACATTTAAAAAATTTAAAATTTAACGAAGTTGACGCAAGTAACCTCTTAAACGACATCTACTTTGGCTTGTCTTACACTCTCTTATAATCAAGACAAAAACTAATAAAGTAACAAAACAATTTTACACAATCAACTTTGGATCAGTGATTGAAAGCGATGCGAGGACATTCGAAAATTGCCGCAGTGGAATAGTCGGTGTTTTATAGAACCTCAAGAGAGCGTTAATTAGTCGTTATACGCATGAAATACGTTTCTACTTCCTCATCCATTAACGACACTCTCTATAAATTAATATACATTAAATCACTGAATTCAAAGACAAGTACTAGCATTCCGCCCCTTTTAATGCCACTCTCCTTGTCAAAACAAAAGAGAACAAACAACTACCTGACAAGGGCAAATTACTAAGTCTCTTCTTAGATATAACCCTTTTTCTTTTGAAATTTAAAGGATATAACTGGCAAAAATGAAAGTTTGCATTCAGGAAAATATGCACCATAGACGCCCACAAGAAGGGGAGAGCGAAAACACATTTTAAATATATACAACAAAACCTCGTTAACATGAACCCAACGGGACCGCAAAATCGATAGTTCGTGTTAAAAAAATCGGGTTAACGAAATCGCGACGAAAATAACGTTAAACTCGTCTAGCCTATTTCACATACACTTATACAACATTATCTGTATCACCTAACAATAAGTTGCAAACAATAAATGTAAATTGATATCATGTGTTAACTTACTTATCGTAAGGACTGAAAAATTCGATAATTGTTTGCTGCAGAAGTATAGGGCGCTAGTTATGTATACGTTTACAGGATATCCTCCGTAAATAACTCGAGAAATCGCCGGAAAGGTTCGACGTGGCCGCATAGCGCTCGAGGACGCTAAGAGCGGACTTCTATACGTTTGGGTGGATCCTAGGGTTCATCTTCACTCTCATCTGAAGAAGATTCTTCTACGTCATTTACTTCTTCCTCAGCAAAACCGCAAACGGCGACTTGATTATCGACTCCTACGTAGTTTCCGAATTTTAATTCATTCTGAAACCCCATCCCAATCCCATTCCCCGGACATTTGCATCTCTGTGATCCTCGTCCGAGACAGTCACTTTTAATGTGCTTCACAGGAAGAGATTCTTAAGCCGCTGAAATCGGTCCTACCGCATCTCATAGAATTGTTATTTTCCTCTGCGCAGATTACAGCTCGCACCAAGCGGATGCGGTATTCTCCAGCAGGGTTATAATACCCTGGGACTGAAGGCGGCTCGTTATTGTTATAATAATAATAGATAATATATTATCACAATATATATATTATAACAATTAATAATAGATAATATAATAATGACACAAGCAAGGAAAAAAATAGAAACCTACACACCTGCTACATTGACTACAAGAAAGCTTTCGACTCCGTGCCACATAGCTGGTTAAAAAAAGCTATGCAAATTTACAAAATCGATCCAATAGTACAGAACTTTTTCTCCACAATTACGCAGACATGGAGAACTAATATACTACTGCAAACGGGCAAAGAGATCATCCAAACAAATCGAATAAATATTAGGAGGGGCATCTTCCAAGGCGATTCACTTAGCGCATTATGGTTTTGCATTTGCCTAAATCCACTGTCAAACTCGCTCAAAGAATCACAAATAGGCTTTAACATCAATCAACAAAAAACAACTAAGTACAAAATCAATCACCTATTATATGTGGACGACATTAAAGTTTACGCAACCACAGAAACTCAAATGAAGAACCTCCTATCCATAATTGAGCAAATCACAATATGTAGATATAAAAATGGAATTTGGACTAATTAAATGTAAAATCCTTCATATGGAGAAAGGAAAATTGCACTATGACCAAAACATAGTAATGCTGAACAATGAAATAGTAAATAATATGCAAAAAGAAGAAACATATAAATATTTAGGCTTTCATCAAAATACAAAGCTCAATCATAGCGAAATAAAAAATCAACTAAAAGAACAATATCAGCAAAGGCTACAACTCATTCTTAAATCAAAACTAAAATCAAAAAATGTATGTAAAGCAGTAAATACGTTTGCAACCCCCATTCTCACATACTCATTTGGAGTTATCAAATGGACAAAAACAGATCTTGAGAACTTAGAGATCCTAACAAGATCTCAATTCATTAAATTTCGAAAACTACATCCAAATTCCTGTAAAGAACGAATGACAACAGCAAGGAGAGAAGGAGGAAGAGGTCTAATAAACATACAAGCACTACATGAGAAACAAATAAGTAACCTCAAAGAGTACTTCCTCAATAAGAAAACAAAACTTCACGAGGCAATAGTAAATGCTGATAAAGACTACTCACCACTCAATCTTTCAATAGAGGACATACCACTTCAGCAAAATTTCATGGAACAACAAAAAGAGGAATGGTCTCAGAAAAAACTGCATGGCAAACACTACTATACCGCAAACAATGAAAATATAAACAAAGAATATACATACAGGTGGTTAGAAAAAGGACAGTTATATCCTGAAACAGAAGAATTTACCATAGCTAAACAAGATCAAGTCATAGCTACACGAAACTACCTAAAATACATAGTCAAAGACCAGTCAATCATCACCGACTTATCTAGAAGATACCACACAGCAAAGGAAACAGTGGAGCATATTATAGGAGGATGCAAAAGGCTCGCAGGAAACGAATACACATACAGGCATGACGCCGTAGCAAAGATCATTCACCAAGGATTAGCAAAAAAACATAAATTAATAGAAGATGAAATCCCATATTATAAATATACCCCAAATAATATATTAGAAAATGAACAGTACAAGTTATATTGGGACATCACCATACATACTGACCGAACAATACCTTACAATAGACCAGATATAACATTGCAGGACAAAAAGGAGAAGACAACATACCTAATAGATATAGCAGTCCCATTAGATAACAATATAATAGTAAAATACAATGAAAAAATAGAGAAATAAAAGGAACTAGCAATAGAAATTAAAAGAATATGGCACCAAGAGAAAGTAACCATCATACCTCTAGTTCTATATCAACAACAGGAATCACACCTCATACCTTTGTAGAGAACATAAAAAAAATTAATCTAAACACTAGTTTACATCAAATAATACAAAAATCAATAATCCTTAAAACATGTAACATAGTCCGATCCTTTCTAAATACCAATATGCATTCTATGTAACTTGAACTTAGGTTCCGTTACATGAAGAAGGAACACCATCTAAAAGTTAGATGAGAAAAATTATAAAAAATAATAATAATAAAGGCTTATTTTTCATGTTTAATGAAACTGTTGAAATTTGATATAATTTATTTAGGTACTTGGAAAGGAAGGATAAGGTAGTGGAAAATTTTGTTTTCCTGAAATAAATCTAAATGCGGGTTACTTTTTATGAAAAGATACTTTACATGTATTGAATAATGGCTACCTGTAGCTTATTCATAGTGATTAACTGCTAATTAGCATAGCTACATATTGCAGATTCTAATACTATTTGACTTTTATTATTTTCTTCGACTCACTTTCCTTTCTTGATAATCTTCCCGCTCACATAACGTAACCGCTAACATCCACCGTGTTCACCAGATTTGGCCCACAGTGACTTCTCTTTATTTTCAAACTTGAAAAAATGGTTCGGCGGACAACAGTTCATTCCGAACGAGGTCATCGCCTAAACAGATGCCTATTTTGAAATCTACATTTCGGACGACTAAAAAAAGTTGGAGAAACGCTAGGAAAAGTATACAGAGTTAAAAGGAGATTATGTTGAAAAATAAAAAAAACTACACAATTTGTTTTTCTATCTCTTTCCAAGGACTTATTGAACGACCCTCGTAATTTAGGCACGAAGGATAGTCAAATAAGTACCAACTTTACATTAAATTTTTATGCAGTCGTCAACGACACGAACTAGACTTTGGCGATAAGGCAGTTACTTATGAGTAGAAGGAATTTCTAGTTGTCCTATTTCCGTAAAATCAGCCCTCTCTTGATCCGGAGGGAAGCCATGCCTATTTAAATAATTGAAATTCCTACGCTTTTTACACAATCAATATTATTTTCTGTTATCTTCTGATTGTAGCCGTCATTCTTCGTCATTGGTGTTATGGAGGGAGTGAAAGTGAGACTCTAAGTGCCGGATAAAGCTGCCGGTCTACTGGGTTAGGGCCGGTTCGAGTTTATTTCGGAAGGAGAGAATTTTTCGTTCTCCAACAGCAGTTTAGGTTCTTGCCTAAGGACGGAGGCTGGCTTAAGTTGCTACGCAATACTTATATTAGGCAAAATGCAGTCTTCTTTGTTCTGTTAAATTAATGTGTAGAGAAGAGGGTGATTAGTAGCACGCAAAGTCAAGATTTTATATAGAATAATTACTTCTTAGATAAGAAATAAAATCATTGTTTAAAACTAAATTAGGGGGGGGAGTAAGGGAGGAATCTGGAATATGCGGCAAGTATATGGGACCAAGAGGATGAATAGAACTCTCGCGAACTCGAGAGAGGACAAGGCTATCGATTTGTTAAAAAGTGCTACGAAAGAAAAGGAAGCGTTAATGCTCTCACACGCACTCATATAAGCCTAATGCTCTCACACACACTCATAGTGCTTTATGCCTATCTTCACATAAGTAGCATGAAGTTACGTTGATCAGGTGGTCCATACAAGGTTTGATAAACGTAGTCGGATTTAGTAGTCAGGTGAAGTCTTTTTAATTGAACAAAACATAAAAACCTCCAAAATCTATCGAAAGGTTGCAGTGAAAACACTCCAGAATAAACTGCCATGGAGTAGATTGGTCAAGGTTGGAATTACCCAAAGGTAGACACCGATCAGTGATTGTAAAGTTAATCAATAACATAAAAAAACTACGAAAACCATTAAAAAGTGCAAAAGTCGCCTTTTGACAGTTTTTTGGAGATTTTTTTGTTATTGATTAGCCATCAGCATTCTATGTTACTGTTTGTTTAAAAGGAATTTGACCCAGTGTCAAAGTCTACTCGATTATTCATTTCATGAAGACAGCGCGTCATGTTTACTCCGAAAGACATCACGCAAGGCGTTTTCTGTTGCAATCCTTATGTTTCAAGGGTTCCAGTGGAGGGAGATTCAGTCAGAGGGGGAGGGAAAGGGTCGCTTGAAAGGGGAATCGGCGCTGGTAGTCGCCATTTCGGTGCAGGAGCGCGTAGTCCGCCGATAGGGAGGGTCGTGTTTTCCCCCTCGGTACGCGTGCGCACACCCCTTCTAAGCGTGGTCGAGGGGCTTTTGTGGCGAGAGTCGTCGATGTGTTCGGTGGTCGAAAGATTGTCTGCAGAAGATCGCATCGAGGAAGCAGAGAGAAAATCGAGACGGAGGAGTTACTCTCGCCAGAGGGCTGTATTCGCTGGAGGACGGGAGGTCAGTGGAGTTCGTTCTTTCGATGTCCGCACGCCGCTATTGTACGCCCCCCTCTTCATTGCCGCCGCCGCCGGCGTTATTGTGTTTGACAACGGGAAATGTCCGGCTGGTTTCATACAGGAGTTTGCCGATTTTGTCCAGGATAAACACTGTTTTTCGATTCGCTAAATGAAAGACTGTCGATGTGCATCTGCTCGCGTCGTTGTGCTGTGTTGTTGGAAGCATAAAACGTTGACTCATCTGAATGAATTTGTCCCTCAAATTTGCCACCAAAAAGTGTTCTCACGCTCTAATTTGCCGTTTGACTTTGAAATATGTTTCGTTTGTTATTTCTTATAATACATTTTCGTTTTTTATTTGAATCATGAGAACTCTCTTTCAGATCGTACCTTTACCAACATTTCTCTCGAACTATGTTCTATAGAATTCATTACCTGAACACGAACTGAACGATTTCGAGCGATTTTGTGGATAGTTGGTGAAGCAGCAGCCGACCTCCTGAAGAACGTTTGATATTCATTAGGAAAGATTTGCCATCCTTGTGCGGGGGATGAGAGAGCTTCTGTGTCTTCTGAACGTTTTCCGGAGGTCCTTCTCTAAAAAAGGCAACGGCAAAGCAATGCCATTGGACTAATTCCATTGGACATTGGACATTAGATTTGATAAAAATGCATCAGTAAAATTTTCTGTAAAATTTCCTACCATCAGTTGCTCACACATTTCAGACGGCAATATAGGAATAGGTACTCATTTTTCATTATTTGAAGCAAGATTTACGGAAGACAACCCGAGAAAAAACAAACGTTATTCCTGGACGATTTTTCTTTACGCCTTGTTTATCTTGCTAAACTATTAGCGTGGCCAGCGAACTTCGCCGTCGAGAACGATCAATGAGTTATCCTCTCTATATTTCCCTTTGTAGAATTAAAGTCGAAGCACCGCAGTGTGATTGCACCTGAGGGTTACTGCACTAATGTAGGATATCCGCTGCATTGGGTCGATCCCTAATTTACCGATGATATATGTTGCTTCCTTAAATGGCATTTTCACATGGCAATTATTTGTTCTATAGTCGTGAGATAATTGCGTAAGAAATTTAAAGAATGATTATTTTATATTGGTACAATCTCTAAAGGCGAAATCCCATTAACGACTATTATGCCTTACATGATTTACAAGTTGATGTGTCCGTTGATTCTCAAGGGGGGAAATAGAGGTAGGAATAAATATAGTACTACTATCAGGTAGGTACATAGATGTAGATTTACTCAGTGAAAAGAATATTTAGTAACTTCATCATTTTGAAATTCCGTTGGCAAAAAAGAGGCGATTACTCTCCTAAATGGCCGTGTGTCCCTGCGATTCGTCAGTGCAAATCATTCGCAACTGCAAATGCTAACATCGAATAAAATCTCTTCTTCTTTACATCTTCCATCATAATTTCTCACCATGTATTTTATATGGGCCACAATTCTAAATGTACTCTAACAGAAAAATGCATGAGATCGGATTC
Organism: Ladona fulva; assembly: GCA_000376725.2. Classification (NCBI taxonomy): domain Eukaryota; kingdom Metazoa; phylum Arthropoda; class Insecta; order Odonata; family Libellulidae; genus Ladona; species Ladona fulva. The sequence continues at coordinate 2,008,087 of KZ312451.1, read as the reverse complement.
AGTAATGGAATTCGTCGTCAGGGGAACGGTTTGTTTACAACCTCAAAGCCTTTGAATAGTTTCGTGCATTTTTTCAAAATTCTTGCAATTTCGAATCGAAAGTAATGTTCCAAGGCCAAAATGGGGCCAAGAATCATTCAGTTTCCCTTCTTTTGAAGCTTGTCTCGATTTCGTATAGCTATTCTTTCGGATTTAATATAGCGAATAAAATAAACCATGCAAGAGATACAAGGGATCTTTTCGTGCATTTCCATAGAAACGGTTTTAAACGTCTGGAGTCGAACCGGGGACAGTCAGATGAATAAAAAGTAGCTAATTATCTGCCGGGGAGGACATTAAACAGTTTTCGAAGTCGTGGGATTCTCGATTTTTAGGCGAACATGCACACATAATCAACCATTCTACTTTATATATAAGACTAGCTGAATTACCAATGGGGAAATGAAGAGCGATACATAACTGAATATTAACTATCATCGGTTGAGAAAAACATTCACTCGTCTAGGAGTTTGGTAAATACCAGGCAATTCTATTTTCAAAACCATTAAACCAAGTAAATAAATGTATGATTTAATATACAAAGATACTTCTATTTGATGCTCACCCTGTTAAAATTGAACGACTTCTTCAGTTAATACAGCATTCGTTAAACATTTTTGAAATAGTATTATAAGATCACATCCAATCAAAATGAAATATTTTAATTATATAAAATATTAATTTATACAAAA
>KZ312451.1:1925002-1937943 GCA_000376725.2 Ladona fulva | reverse complement strand
AAAAAACGATACAGGGAAATAGTCGCCAGGACGGATAGATATTTTTGGTCATTTTTCCCGCGAAGTATCAGAGAAGCTAATAGCTATCCAGGGTAGTTAGGGATATAGGTGTTTTACACCCCCTGCCACGCGCCTTTGGCGGTTTGCAGGGCTTAAATGTAAATGTAAATGTAAATCGATCTAGAAACCACACCCATTCTTCTATCGCGCTTCACATAGCCCTAGTATGTAAGATTTAGATTTTAGATTTAGATTTATACCCCGCAAGCCGCCAGTGGTGCATGGTAGGGGGTGTTGCAACACCAAAGACCTAACCTAATCCATCGTGTTTGCATCTCTAAAGCTCTGTGGAAAGAAAGACTAGAAGTAACAATCTATTTTAGAATTTTAGAATTTAGAATCTAGAATTTTAACCTCGCGAGCCGCCGATTGGCGTATGGCAGGGGGTGTATCAACACCAAATATTTGTACCTAAGCTGTTAGCCTCTCTAATGCTCCAAGGAAAATCGACCAGAAGTAGCTATCTGTTCTAGCGATTATCTCCTTATATTGCTTGGTCGACGTCTCTCGTCTATCGCGTTCGTTTTGAACTGGAATTATGATGTCTTCGACCTCGTCTGAAAATTCTGGGATGATGAATTTATCGAACAGCTTCCGNTCCACCACTGTTCCCTCGCCCTATTTGTTTCCCTTCTCAGTTCGTTATTGAGAGCCCTATACATTCTACGTCCTTGTTCTGTGTTAACCCTTTTCCATTTCCTAATTTCCTCCATTTTATTTACCATTTCTACCGTCACCAATGGTTTCTTTATATTATTTTGCTTGACCCTCCTAATATTTACTTGGGCACTTTTCCTGATAATGATTTTAATCTTCTCCCATTCCCCGTCTATACTAAGTTCCCTTCCTTTATCCTCTAAGGCCTTACTGACTGACTCATGGAAATCTCTCACTATCCCATTTTTACAATATTAATAGTCCAATACTCTTAGAATAACCTTTGCCGCGTGAGATATTAAACTGATTGTACGATAATCCCGACACTCAGAAGCATTATTCTTTTTCTGTAAAGGAATCAGGATTGTCTTAGTGAAATCCTGTGGCCACTCCCCATCATGATAAATTTTTCTACATAAATTATAGAATTCTCTCTTACCCTTTTCCCCAGGTTTTAAAGTAGCTCAACTGATACCTCGTCAATGCCCGTTGCTTTATATTCTTTCATATCACGCAAGGCCCTATCAATGTCATTATCTAATATCCCAGGTCCAACATCATCATCCTCCACTTCTTGTTCACTTTCTAACATTACGTTTCCATAATATATTTTCCGGGATTCCACCGCGATGTACGTAGCAGCAGCGACGACGTTTCGCCTACGTTGCAGTAGGCTACTTCAGGTCGAAGATGAGTTAGTCTGTCTTTTCGTCCTCCTTATATGGCGCTCTTATAAGGAGGACCAAAGATTATATCTCTTATAAGAGCGCCATATAAGGAGGACCAAAAGACAGACTAACTCATCTTCGGCCTGAAGAAGCCTACTGCAATGTAGGCGAAACGTCGTCGCTGCTGCTACGTACATCGCGGTGGAATCCCGGAAAATATATCATGGAAACAGCCGATCGCCGCGTAAACCTTCGACCTTGTTTGTTGGCTTCATGTCCTTCCCATATAGTTCCTCAACATATTGTTTCCAACTTTCCCTTATGCTGGCTGGATCTCGTATAACTTTACCATTATTATCTTTTATTGTGGTAGTTCTGTTTCGTGTTTTATTTCCTGTTAACTGTTTCACCTTTATGACGACACTCCCACTTTCGTCCAGCTTTTCAATTTCGTTACATTGACCCTTCCACCACTAATTCAATGCCCTATTTGTTTCCCTTCTCAGTTCGTTATTGAGAGCCCTATACATTCTACGTCCTTTTTCTGTGTTAACCCTTTTGCATTTCCTTCTTTCCTCCATTTTATTTATCATTTCTACCGTCACCCTAATTTTGTTTTGCTTGACCCTCCCAATAGTTACTTGCGCACTATCCTTGATACTGTTTTNTGGGTCCCGTGGCTTTATTCCCTTCAATCTCTCGCAATAATTTTTCTATTCCATCCACTGTTAACTCGATGGGGCACATTTCCGACTCGATACGCCTAGTAAAATCATTAACGAAGCCGTTGTCTACATTGAAGCATTTCCAAAGCCACACAAAGAGATGGAAAGGAAACCATGTCAGAATTTTCAAGTCCATTCTTCCTTGGGATTTTTACTGGGTGCGCACCATCTTGCGCAAAGTCATTCTTACCCATTTTTCGTTTCTGAATTCTTTTTCCTTACCCTCTTTTAAAAATCGTTATTCCAAACAACTCTTCCAGGAACAACATTGCATTGACACTTTAATCTAATATATGCACTCTTATTCATGTTCTCCTTATAACCTTCATCTCTCATCTTTTTATATATCATTTCTTTTCCCTTTACATTTTCTTACGTTTTTCTTGTTAGCCTTCTTGTACATAACATATCTTATACTAACTTTATGTTCAATATTCATACGCTTTGACGACCGTTTTTGCAAATTTGTAATTTTAAGGTTAATTTCATTGCTATGTCTGTACTTCTCTNAAGGGCTTCAAGGTTCCATTTTGGTGTAATTTTTGCTCGAAATATCTTTTTAAACTTTAGCTCGGTTTTCATCATGACCAGGTTATGGTCTGAGTCAACATCAGCACCAGGGTAACTTTTTGAATTATTAACACTATTTCTAAACCTTTTTCTTACCAAAATGTGATCAATTTGGTACCTATCCGTAACTCCTGGCTTTTTCCATGTGTACCTCCTTCTATTATGGTGCTGAAAAAGTGTGTTTGTAATACAGAGGTTATTCCTCTTACAAAAGTCTACCAATTTCTGTCTCCTTTCGTTTCTATTTCCTAGTCCAAACACTCCCACTTCTTCTCCATCTTTGCCTTGTCCAACTACTGCATTCCAGTCCCCCATTACAATTAGGTTTTTATTTCTTCTAACCCTTCACATTAGTTCTTCTATTTGTTCATAAACAAGTTTTACTTAATCATCACTATGTTCGCTAGTGGGCAAGTACACGTTAACTATCACCGTGTTTACTGGCTCAGCCTTTAGTTCTACTGACATAACCCGGTCACTTATTAGCTCTGTAGCTTTCACGGTTTTTCCCGCTTTCTTGTCTAGCACTACCGAAACTCACCTCTGGCTAGAATTTCCCCGACTGAAAATTACTCTAACATAATCTTTTTTGGCGGCGCTGCTGTCGAGCTGTGAAGACGTGTCAGATAAGTGCTCTGAGTATTTGTAACTTTTGTTGTGGAGTTTCTCCTAGTATTCATAATAGTGTTATTGTATTTTGTTTATTAAGTATTCGTCCACAGTTTAGTGTTAATTTTGTGAAAATTGGTTAAGATTTGTGATATCTACGAGTGATTTAAGTTTCGAAGTCTCGTGAAGTTTCTTGGCGCGAATACCGTTGGAGATTCTATTTCCGTATTTGGCTATCGAAGTAGATAAGCTTACGTTTTATCTTAGTTGTTTACTTATTTTTCCTTCTTGCTTATTATTTTATTATTGAACGGTCTTTACGCAGTGCAANTCTTTTGTGATGACATATTTTTTCTGTGATAAAAAATTTTAATGCATGTGCATATTTTATAGCTTACTATTGTTCTCTCTCTGTGTAAATATATTTCCCATTTTTTGTAACAGTCCGTAACAAAGGTTAAATGGAAAATGGAACTTATTAGTCCCAATTTCGCACAACAAAGACGTGTATGTATGTGTGTATGTATTTAGCTTCTTAACTAATTTAGAATAAGGAAAATGGTTGTATGTACTTTGTTCGATAATGCGTGCACCTAGGAAAATTCCATAGGAGAAACGGACATGAAAAAAGTCTGACCGAACCGTGAACCCGGGTCTCCCAATTGCCGGTCGGTTGCTCTAACCATTGAGATATTCCACCAGAACATTTCTCCATGCCGTTTGGGAGACTTTGCAGGTATTTAGGTAGGTAGTTTCACGCGCCCAGTACCTACAAAGTCTCCCAAACGGCATGGAGAAATGTTCTGGTTGAATAGCTCAATGGATAGAGCAACCGACCGGCAATTGGGAGACCCGGGTTCGAGTCCCGGTTCCGTCAGACTTTCTTAATTTAGAATAGTAAACTCCGATCCGGTAAACGGCCGATCTTCATCTTTTTATGTGTAACCCTGACTTTCCTTTCAAGTCTCCTAATCTTTTTATAATAGTATTCCGGGTCAGAATTTTTCTGAATGATTTTCTTGGGAAGAACTTATCCACTGCTTCGAATATTATTGCTTTTAAAGAATATGATCTGCACCGAAGCCCCTTGCCGTGTCGTATGGATACTGTATATATACTGGCTACACAATTTGTTGCTTTATACAATGTGTTCTTTTAAATCTATCTACCCAAGATTGCGAGGAGCTCAACTTTAATTCTTTTGATAAGAATAAAAGGGTCAAGTCGAAGACACTTGTAGTTACGGCTGATACCCCATAACCTACGTGTAGCAGTACAATATATACTGGAGTACCTACGTAACGTATATTTGAATAAATGTTGTCGAGGAAGGTAAAGAATGTCTGGAAGGTAAGAAGATGAAATTTAATAACGGAAATATAAGCCGTTCGTGAAAAAAAACGGGATAAATACTTTTCTAGATGGAAAATTTCGCTGTATGTATGGCAATGCACGTGTGTTGCGTGGTTGCCCAACTTCGATTTTCAGTTGCAATTTTGCATAAACAAGGCGCATTGAGTTGTACGGCCGGTCACGTGTCTGTTATTTTCGTGAACGTGTCCTGAAAGTTTCTTGTAAATCCTCGTTGCACAAACCTGACGTATCACTTGTTAGACGAAGACCCAAAAGCTTTTTTGGTTATTCGTAGTAGTAGTAGTAGTAGTAGTATTGCTAAAAGTGCTTCGACAACTAAGGTCATTTCGCACATAGGCTCCCACCGGGAATTGCACCCGTGATGGCTTTCACCGAAGTCGAACGCGTTGCCCACTTGGCTATCGGGAGCCCTTGGTTATTCGTTTGTGAGGTCCAAGGTAAAGAGCAAATGGTAAGTTCATCAAAAGATAAAAGCGGCAATTATAATTAACGATGCTAACGAGGGCAAAGCAAATATATTAAAAGATTTCTTTCCAAAGCGTTTTCATGTCTAATAGTTCTACATCAGAAAATCTAGAGATTTAATCCCCCAACCCCTGCCACACGCCGAAAGGCGGCTTGCAGGGTATTTATGTAGATGTAGATGTAATATGATGTCGAAAATCACCTTCAGGAAAGACGGCATCATTACGGCGACAGATTAAACCGAATAAAGCTTCTGCTCCTGAAGGCATACCAGCTCGGGTATTCAAGGAGGATGCGGAAAATGTAGCACCTTTTCATAAAATAATATTTGATGAGTCGATGAGTGAAGGTAAAGTCCCGAATGATTGGAAAATTGCGAATGTCACTCCAATATTTTAAAACGGCGTCAAGGAGGATCCAGCCAAATACAGGCCTATCTCTTTAACATCACCGAGCCGTAAAATAATGGAACATATAATTACTAGTTCTTTAATGGGTTTTCTGTTTAGATCTGTCAAGTTCTTTCCTGTACTCAGCGAGCTCGATTTTCAAGACCAGACGACAATGAGATTTCGCGAGATTATCGTGAGAACAGATAGCTATTACTGGTATCTTTTTCCAGATAATGTAAGGAATGCTATTCAGGTAGCTTATTAATAGGTTCAGTGTTTTCACACCCCCTGCCATACTAATATTAATATAGTCTTTATTTCCTCGTTGATAATCAACATTGGTTACATAGGCCATTTCTTGTGAATTGCGTTCTCATTTGTTATTTCTCATTACTGAATGCCGTAATTATTTCTGAGCGTAGATAGAATTCGAACAAATTCCTCGTTCAGTTCACAGCGAATCGTGTCTTCCAATCAGGATTCCAATTTCCTGAGAATCTGCTTACAGCGGATTTGCGAATCCGAATTTGCAGCGGAGTTCATCTTTCGCCCCCACCGACTAAAAAAAAAGAGAACCGAATCGATTTAAAGTCCCGAACAATTGATGGAATGTTCCTTTATGAAACCGTTTGTCCGAATTCACCGGGATTTAGAAAACAAATGACGAACAATGCTTTCATCCGATATTTTTCTAACGAATTCCCTTTCTTTACATTTTGTTTGTTTTGCAGACGATTCATTCCGGGACTCGAACCCGGGTCTCCCAATTGCCGGTTGGTTGCTGTATCCATTGAGCTATTCCACCAGAACATGCCGTTTGGGAGACTGTAGGTATAGGGCGCGTGAGTTCGTCCGACTCAGCGGCATCGTTCACAGCCATGGCCTCTCAGAGGCACCGACCATACAAAGTGGTGGAAGGAGAAACCCCCTTAAGGATAACAAACAAGGAAAAGGGTTTAGGAGGTCCCGGTTCCGTCACACTTTTTTCATGTCCGTTTCTCCTTGAGAATTTTCCTAGGTGCACGACTTACCGTGCAAAGTCACCTAAACCCTTTTCCTTAGACGATTCATTGTAAATCTGCGAATTCATAAATAGTGGACTTTTTCATACTCTTTGAATTAATGAAACTGTTTTAGGCGTGAATGTATTTTTATTGGAATTAAGGAAACAGTCGGAGTTTTACCGACTGTTATCTTTTGTTCCCTCAAAATGAAAGTATTTATTACCACGTTAAATTCTGTATTGTTAAAGTCTGCTTTTATACTTAACACGTCTCCTGTGTGATACATTTAGGAAAAATGTTTGATTTTAGAGACTCCTTCTCCAACATCATTCAAGACTGGACTATTTAATAAAGAATACATGCTTTACTACGTGAAAACTTAATTATATTATGGTCAATACTCATAATATTTTAAGGAGTCTGGGCTTTGCTTTGACTTGTCCTGAAAATGTACATACTGTTTATCAATACTATTAAACATTATAAATAATATAATTAAAAAACACTTCATTGCATACATACATACATTGTAGAATAGAAAATACTGGTAGCACGTCTGTGGTAAGCAGTAAATATACTGGGAATAGCGTCCACAATTTGCTCGAAGAAAGTAGTATTAATTATTTTTTGCCATTTGAGGATTATCATGTTGCTTACAGTCATTTCATCATCTGGGATGGATAAAGCTCGAGTCTAAAAGAAACCTCCGCCTTCTCTTACAGTTCTTCTCACTCAAATAAAGTCACCAGCCTCAGTATTTGTCTTTTCCGAACGATGAACGGCATTCACAATCTTAACACCAGAACGAATCATCACTCCAAATACCAAAATAGAAAACTGTAATTTAGAATTAATCTTTCCATGCTTCCGCTTGTTGGCTATGGAACGCACTCCAATCACATATCTAAAATTCTCACGCATTGCCTACGTTTAAGAATCGTTAGTTCCATCTTCTTGAATTTGATTTGAAATCCTCACGTAGAACAGTAGCTTGGCAAATGACTCAAGTATTGGAGAGTATGCAGATAATAATAATAATAATAAAACGTCTTTATTAGGGCGAGATTGAGACTAGACAGTCTCTTCTTACATCTAACCCTTCGTCATAGAGAGCATGAAATAAAGAGACAGCATGAAAAAAGAGCGCGGAAGAAAACTACTTAGTGGGTTTAAAAACCTAAGTTTGCGCTTAGAAAAAGAAATACATCACATCAGGAAAACACCCACAAGAAGGGGGGGGGGTGAAAAACATGCGAAACCTACAGATAGTTAGCTAAATTTGGAGAAGGCAGAGTTTAAAGAGTTTAAAGAGATCTGAAAGGCAAAACAAGAACAATTTAAATAGCAAATACAGATGAAGATACCTGTTGTAAACCTATGAAGATATGTACTGTTGTAAACATTTTGTTAATGTGAAAGTAGTCGAGAAAAAAATTCATACGAAAAAGCATTATTTCAGGAGAATTCAATAACCAGAGCGACGAAATTGATAGAAATGTGAGTCTTTGCAGTTAAATCGGTAATATATAGAGAAATATCAAGCGACTGAGATAGAGAATTTACTATCAAACGATTTAGATCGTATTTAAAGGTGGAGCGAAACATTAAAAGAGATCTTAATGTTAATAAATGGTCTCCAGTAAACTTCCTCGAAATTAGTAGAAGAAATTTAAAAGTAGTTCCCTAAGATGAATATCTCAGAATCACCCTTACAAACCCCATTACAAGTTAAAGTGGAGCACACACATTCGATAAATCTGCGATAAAGCAAGTAAAGGCTTGGTTTTATAAAGCGCATTGTACATAGATGCGGTGGAAAAGTTAGAGAGCGGTGTTATTTCTCCTTAGTCAGGTCCCATCTGGAATATGTGTGTAGTTAGACCGAAGCATGTATCTAATTTTCTGTAAGTGTTGTAATTATGGTGTTGTAATATTATTGTATAGACTTTATAATGATCAACGATGTAACTGTAATTAAACTTGTAAAATGTTGTTTTTTGACGTGTCCCATATATACTTATGTATGTTAAAATTGATGTGGTCAAGCGTCACTTGGTGGAATGGAGGAGACATTTCAGAAGGAATGAAATAAAAAAATGCAGAGAATGAAGAATCTCGGTGTGAAGAAGGCACAAGTAGTGTGAGAGGGCATCTCTCCGTGAAAACCAGGTCTTCAACTCCTTCTTCAGCCAAATGATCTTTGCTGAGGTGATGGCCTGTCGAGCTGCTGCCGAGGAGGAACTGGATTTGATAGTCACAAATTTCGGGAACACGCCAAATCTCAGACACTTATTTATAAAGTAAATGTTCAAGGAAGCTGCTCTGAATTTCATTGAGTATTTCCTATAAAGTTTTGCTTGCGTAGCCGTACCTGCTTCTATAATAAAATTGATGTGGTCAAGCGTCACTTGGTGGAATGGAGGAGACATTTCAGAAGGAATGAATTCCTCTCATTCCTTCTGAAATACTTATGTATGTCTTTGGATTAATAAATTTATTATTATTATTATGCGGCGAGTATATGAGACCTAGTGAATGAAACGAATGCGAGCTTGAGAAAGTGCAGCGCAAGGCGATACGATTTATGAAAATATACTATGATAGAAAAGATCATTACGTAAATGATCACAATTACACTGCGGTTGTTTGATAAAATCAAAGAAAGCACATTAGCGGAAGACTTGATTGGTGTTATGCGACCCCCTTCGGCGGATACGAAAATCAGCGTAGAGTAAGAGAAATAGGTGCTAAATAAGCTAAAGGGGTAACTGAAACGCTTGGTGTTTACATCCCCTGCCACACGCCGAAAAGCGGCTTGCAGGGCATTTACGTAGATGTAGGAGAAGGTGTTGGGAAGAGGACCTCCGTATGAGAGTGTTGGTAATGACGCACCCCTGCTTAGGGGTCCACTAAAGTCGGACTTTGGATCTCAAATATAAGCCCGAATTCCACAAGCGCTCCTTGCTTGCTGTTCGCCCTTCAGAGACTGCTCCGCGCCACACCGCCTCATTGAGCCACTGGTCGCCAACCGTGCACGATATTCAGGTATTCAAGAAATTTGTGTAACTTGTGGCCAATCAGACTTATGTCCTCGCTACAAAGGCATTAAGGTGGATTTTAAGATATATTAAAATGAATAGTTGGTACATAATTGGTTATTTAGTAGGGACCTGAGGAATTCATTTCCATGAAGAGGTTGCAATTAGAGAAATATGAGAATTTCGTAAAGACAGCGAGTCTCCGGGTTTTGGAGGTGTGGAAGCGAAGGGTTTCAAGAGGAGGTGTGGGGTGGTGCGGCAATAGGAGGGGCGAGAATGGAGGGCGCTGAAGACGGCGTTCTATTGATCACATGACCTTCCTGTGCATTCGCCACTTTGTGAGGCATTCCTCATTGCCACTCTAACTCTTGTTTCAATTATTCATTCATTCACTCCCATTCACGACAAATTTACGATGCTTTACAATATAATAGCATCTCAGGCACCAATTTTAAATGCTTTAATCGGAATAAGAATTATTTCCCTTAATCTGAGCATGCATCGAAAGTTTTGTTCCGAAAAATATTTCTGCAACGGATGAAATATACTCAAAAGATTTGGCATTTCATTTCTAATAAGAGTTTTTCAAACATTCATTTTAATCTTTAGCGTTAGGTAACCTTAGCTCTTAAATCCTATCGTATTATATAATAAGATAGGATTTAAGAGCTAAGGTTAACTCTAACCCTTTGTTCTTCCTTTGGTAAAACGTTTCTCCTTCTCTGCTGGACGTAGAAGGATAAAGTCACGATATCTTACAATATATATATATCTCTTTATATAGACGCTTCTCCGGATATCTCTTTAAATAGATGCTTCTCCGGATATATATAGATATACATATAGGATACTAAAGACGAGAGAGAAAGAAGTGCCTCACGGAGCCGCCGATTTTTTTTTGGCGTAAAGTCCCGGGTGTGGACATCTAGGAAAAAAGCGGACTTCCATTCTACGCATCGTGGGTTCGATTCTAGGAGGCCCCAAAAACGACCATTTTCCCATAAGAATGCATTGAGCGCATTTTCAAAAATTCATTTCGCGTACTTAGCGTCAGGATAGAACGTTGAAATTTACGGAATCGTTAGAAAATTTTTTATCTTCCGTTTGCCGCAAAAGATTTATCCCTGATTGCCCCAGGTTCTATGCTAGGTAAATTCTTAATGCAAAACTTTCAAGAAATCATTTCGGTTACTTCCATGTAAGCTAGAACGTTCAAATTCACGCAATCGATAAAGCACAAACACCTCTATAGGATACCTAGAGGTTTTTACCCTGAGGGTCCTTAGTTCGATGCTAGGGCAGTTTACCTGTCTGAAGTTCATGAATTCATTTACGCTATTTTCCCTTAAGATAGAAACTTGCAATTCACGGTGTGCTTAGAAGTGATGATTGTCTATCGTATGCCGTAAAGCTTTTTGCCCTAGAGGCCCAAGTTCTATCCCAGGACCATTCGAATTACCAAATTTTCAAAAATTCGTAACGGTATTTCCCGGGCAGGTAGAAGGTTGAAATTCGCTACGTCTATAGAAGATAGCGATTTCTATCGTATGCCGTAAGGATATTTGAACTTGTAGACCAAGGTTCGATGCTAGGACAAATCGTATGGACGTATTTTGAATAATTCTTTTGGGTTTTGTAGTTGGTGGATCCAGCAGTCCGTTTATAGCTGGTGGAGTGTTGCAGGAGGTGTACAATGCCTTAGTTAATCTATCTTACATTATGCAGTATGCAAGCAACTTTTACTCGTATATATATATAGATATACAAACGAAAAAGACTACATATTGGTTAACAAACTCTTCCCAGTTACTAATTGTGAGGTAATAAACAACTTCAACACCAGCAGTGACCATAGGATAGTTAGATGCAGAATGAAGATTAACGTCAGAATGGAGCGAAAGAAGTTGGTCTCAAGCAGGAAACAGGAGGTAAGTATTAGAAATTAGAAGAAAATAGGAAAGAGTTCCAGCTGGAACTTAGAAATAGGTTTTCAGCACTCCAAGAAGAATTACTGGAAGCCAAAGTCATGGAAGTCGTGAAAGCAGCGGCAGAAGAAGTAGCAGGTACAACAAAAAAACCAAAGGATAAGAAGCTTAGTGACAGAACCAGGAAAATGATGAAACCGCGAAAGCAACTGAAGCACTCAGACTTGCCAAAGGAAAATATCGAATATGTCGAGCTATGCAAGTCTATCAGAGCGGCGATGAAGGAAGATGCAAGGAGTTTTAACGAAAGACTTGTACAAGAACCTGTAGAGAACAACAAGAGTATGAAGAGGGCCAGACGACGAATAGCAATGGGAAAGAAACAATTCTTGGTCGTCCAGAAAGAAGATGGCACAACAACAACCAATAGATAAGCAATACTAAGGAAATAACCGAATACTTCACCAACCAGTACATTAAGACAGAAAATATTGAAGAGGAAACCCAAGAAGAAACACAAAACTCAGAAAATACCCCCTCTATTCTCCCAGAAGAAGTAACAGAGGCCATCAAGAAGATGAAGAATGGAAAAGGAGGAGGAGCTGCTGGAGTTTTAGCAGAATATCTGAAACTTGGTGTTACAGAAATTTCTCCTGTCCTAGCGCAGTTATTCACTAATTGCCTTAGACAAGGGAGAATTCCGAATGAATGGAACCATGCAAAGATTGTCCTTTTGCACAAGAAAGGAAGCAAGGAAGATTTGAAGAACTACCGCCCCATCAGCCTCCTTCCGTTATTTACAAAACGTTCATGAGAGTAATAGCTGCACGTCTGAAGACGTCCCTGGCAGCTGCCCAGCCAAGAGAACAAGCTGGATTTCGCAAGGGATTCAGCACTATGGACCACATCCACACGCTGCAAGAAATTATCAGCAAAATGAACGAATACGAGATGCCACTAGTACTCTGCTTCGTGGATTATGCCCAGTCCTTTGACTTGGTAAGTACCTCCTCCACACTGGAGGCACTGGGGAAACAAGGGATAGATGCCAAGTACATCCAACTTTTACGCAGCATCTACAAGGACGCCACAGCCTCTGTAATGCTGCATGAGGAAACAGAGGATTTCCGGATTGAGAAGGGAGTGAGACAAGGCGACTGCCTTTCACCAATTCTTTTTACAGCCTTTCTGGAAGAAGTCTTTAAAACCTTAGATTGGGAGGAAAGAGGCCTACGGATCAATGGAGAGCACATCAGTCATTTCCGTTTCGCAGAGGATATAGTACTCTTCGCAACCAACGGTGACGATCTAGTATCAAGACTTCAGGAACTTAATGCGGCAGGGGAGAAAATAGGAGTCAGGATAAACTTATCGAAAACTAAGGTAATGTATAATTCTTTTGCTGCACAAGTACCAATCCTACTACAAGAGGTTCCCCTTGATGTTTGTTCAGA
>KZ312451.1:1892440-1924893 GCA_000376725.2 Ladona fulva | reverse complement strand
CATCATATTTCAGAAAGTGTTCAGTTCTCGGAATCGCCAGAAACTCAAAATATTCGCCGGAAACAAGATCTGAAAACACAAAGATTCTCCCACAATTTTCTAGAGGTAAAGAGTATGAAAACGAAGAAGATGTCTTTTATTATTACTTATTATTATTATTGTAAAATTCTGCCGAAGGATGACACAAGATCAGGTGGCGACGCTACATTACTCACGTTCTACAACCAACACTTAAGCTCTACATATATATACACATACATATATATATATATATATATATATACACACACACACACACACATACATATTTGTTATTAAATAACATGGTGTGGTAGTTAAATATCAACACTGCGCACAGCACAGCAGCTACGTTGTAATTGGAATATCGTTGGACTGATATGTCCAACGCAACAAATCTTACTTTCGTTCCTCTGTCTAATTTAGTTTGCTTTCGAGCATTGGCTTTAGATGACAATTTGATGTGCAGCAATCCTGGTTGACATAAAAGTCGAGTAGCGAATTGACCTGAAATTCCTTGTAAAATTACAAAATTCGCCATCGGAATGTTTACAAACGTTCAAGGACGTGATTGGTCGTAATATTTCGTCGCGTGCTCGGAGGTTATGAATGGCACAAATGGTTTTCTGAAAGTCGGAATGAGGTCAAAGATACTGAGCATGACTGCAAGAACTGAAGGAAACATACAGAAAACTAAGTATGTAATGCGGAAAGACCGACGTGTGTGCATTCGGATGATCTCCGATATAGTAAACACTAACAAAGAGACAGTAAAAAAAATTGCATGATGAATTAAACCTGACAGAAGTTTGTGCAAAAATGGCGCCGGAAAACCTCACTCAGAAATATCGGAGGTAAATTTGCTCGGAAAGACTCACAGAAGAACAAGACTTGCTCTCTAAAATCATCACAAGTGATGAAACTCGGATTTTCCAGTACGACCCGGAAACAAAGCGTCGATCGATGCATAGGAAGAGCCGAAAGAAGAAAAGCGCGATTGAGCAAGTCGCAATTGAAGGCTGACCGTTTTTTTTTTCGTTATCGAGGATATTATCATGACCGTCTGAGTGCTGGAGGGTCAAACAGTTAATCAGAAATACTACAACACCTACATCTACATAAATACCCTGCAAGCCACCTTCCGCCGTGTGGCAGGGGGTGTAAACACAAAGAGTAGAATTACCTCTTTAATTTATTGTTATCGCGTATCGTTCGCGGAAAAAATGAGTCCCGAAAACGACTTGTCCTCGCATCCATTTCTCTTATTTAAGCTCACTGTCGGATCGGTCGAAGTAACAGAAGGGGGTCGCATAATACCAATTACGTCTTCCGAAAATGTATTTCCTCTGAATTTATCTAACAATCGCAGCCTAGCTTCTAATCTCCTTTCTTTCAAGGATTCCCAACCTGCGTCTGNACGGCAGGTTAGATCTCTTTAATGACACATTTTTGTCATTACTCGAATTAAGGAATAAACATTTATCAACGTGATTAGCTACTTCTTCTGCCGAAAATATATTTCCACAAACGGGGCAATCAACTTTTTCCGCCATCTGAAATGTCGATATCAATAATATATTACAGGAAGGGATGGCTTGCATTTTCCGGAAAGGAAACAATTGCAGAAGAAAATTATTACCTGATCGACGAAATTTCAGTCAATGACCAAAACCAATTCTACAATAAGATTTCCTTTAAAGGCGAAGACAATTACCTTGTTTTATTATCACGAGCGGTTCTAAGAAAAGCAGTTTATCTTTCTGGGTGACACTCTCCCAAAGCAATTATGATATACACAAAACTTTCCTTCATGAATACGGCTGAACTTCAACGCTTAACATTATAAAGTAACATTTGTGTTAGCAAAACATTCGTCGCCGGCTGATTAAGAAGAGACACAGTACAACCGAGGCAACGTTCAAAACTTGCAAAGTTTGGCAATATGCGTAATATGGGTAATATGCTTGAGCGATCGAGAGCGCAACTTGAAGTGACCAATGGGACCAATGCTAGTAAAACTAGTAGAAGTACATTGAGCGGGAAATTGTTGTGGCTGGTAATTCTGATGACGTTGGTTGTATGAGTGATATGCAATTTACAAACCATGGTATGCTGTGTATCATATCGTAACAAAGGTATTTACATATAAGCATTGCCGAATTAATTAGAAATGAAAATCGCCTTATCTTTGTTTGCTGAGCACCGCTAAATTTAAAGAGAAATCCAGAGGATCTTGTAAAGGCAATGTCTGCTCAGCTAAGATTTGTTGTACAAACATGGAAGGCAAGGATTCATTTATTATGAAATTACGTAGATTTACAATTAGAAGGTCTTCAAGAGATTCTTCTCACAAAAAACTAAATCCTAACGGTGAGTAACTTACGTTCCTAAGATCCTTGATATGTTTAACTCTACAATGCTAACTCGTCGAAGTTTATTCTGAGATTATTATGGTATTTTTAGGAAAGATGGAGGTATTATTGATAATGATGTACAAAATTCATTAGTTCACCGTTAATTCATTAAAAATTTCCATCAAATTAGTTTATTGCTGACTTACATCGAAAGGATTGATTTCAGACATTTGTAATCACTTTTGAGGAAGATGGTGTTGTGTAGAATTAGAAACACTTCCTCCAAAATTTATGGTTTGCTTATTTTTCATTATTAAGCTATTTGAAAATATTTTCGATATCTTGCTTAGATAACTTTGAATATTCTGAATGGAAAAAGGTAATGGTTAATTATTACTGAACTAGACTAGATACTTCCCTAATGATACTGTGATTTATTTGTAGTATTTCTCTGATTAAAAGCCTATCTATCACTTATTAGTGAAGTACTTACTAAAATTAAAACTTGTATGTACTCCTTTTTAACTTACACTTTAAGTTGAATCCATCAACATTTATAATTATTTTCAGTTGCATGTGAAGCACGAAAGACCAAAAACAAAGCAGATGGAAGTAAAGATGACATCAGAGGTGAAAGGAGAAGAAAGAGGTGTGTGTTACATGTCTCTTATATTAGTGGATTTTTGTGCTGGTATTAGTTGTGATGATGTTCTGCTGAGCTCCTTCGCTCCATTTGCTCCTTTATAGTAGTAGTAATATTGTTAAGGGTGCTTTGACAGCTAAGGTGATTTTGCACCTAGGCTCCCACCAGAACCCAGGACTGCATTCATTGAAGTCGAATGTGTCTCCCAGGAGTCCCTTACTCCTTTATTTGTTGTTTCTTATTCCCTTTGTAATGATACAGTGGTATATATATATATACACACACACACACACACATACATATTTGTTATTAAATAACATGGTGTGGTAGTTAAATATCAACACTGCGCACAGCACAGCAGCTACGTTGTAATTGGAATATCGTTGGACTGATATGTCCAACGCAACAAATCTTACTTTCGTTCCTCTGTCTAATTTAGTTTGCTTTCGAGCATTGGCTTTAGATGACAATTTGATGTGCAGCAATCCTGGTTGACATAAAAGTCGAGTAGCGAATTGACCTGAAATTCCTTGTAAAATTACAAAATTCGCCATCGGAATGTTTACAAACGTTCAAGGACGTGATTGGTCGTAATATTTCGTCGCGTGCTCGGAGGTTATGAATGGCACAAATGGTTTTCTGAAAGTCGGAATGAGGTCAAAGATACTGAGCATGACTGCAAGAACTGAAGGAAACATACAGAAAACTAAGTATGTAATGCGGAAAGACCGACGTGTGTGCATTCGGATGATCTCCGATATAGTAAACACTAACAAAGAGACAGTAAAAAAAATTGCATGATGAATTAAACCTGACAGAAGTTTGTGCAAAAATGGCGCCGGAAAACCTCACTCAGAAATATCGGAGGTAAATTTGCTCGGAAAGACTCACAGAAGAACAAGACTTGCTCTCTAAAATCATCACAAGTGATGAAACTCGGATTTTCCAGTACGACCCGGAAACAAAGCGTCGATCGATGCATAGGAAGAGCCGAAAGAAGAAAAGCGCGATTGAGCAAGTCGCAATTGAAGGCTGACCGTTTTTTTTTTCGTTATCGAGGATATTATCATGACCGTCTGAGTGCTGGAGGGTCAAACAGTTAATCAGAAATACTACAACACCTACATCTACATAAATACCCTGCAAGCCACCTTCCGCCGTGTGGCAGGGGGTGTAAACACAAAGAGTAGAATTACCTCTTTAATTTATTGTTATCGCGTATCGTTCGCGGAAAAAATGAGTCCCGAAAACGACTTGTCCTCGCATCCATTTCTCTTATTTAAGCTCACTGTCGGATCGGTCGAAGTAACAGAAGGGGGTCGCATAATACCAATTACGTCTTCCGAAAATGTATTTCCTCTGAATTTATCTAACAATCGCAGCCTAGCTTCTAATCTCCTTTCTTTCAAGGATTCCCAACCTGCGTCTGAGAGTATTTGCGTTACGCTTGCTTCTCTATCGTAACACTTTTTAACAAAATGTATCACCTTACGCTGCACTTTCTCGAGTTCGCTAGCATTCGTTTAATCCGCTGGGTCCCATATCCTCTGCGCATATTCCAGATGGGGCCTAACTAACGTGAAATAGTATCGCTCTCTAACTTTTTCATCGCATCTACCTACGATACGCTTTATAAAACCGAGCTTCTTAGTTGATTTACCGCATATTTCTCAATATGTGTGCTCCAGTTTAAATTATTGGTAAGGGTGATTCCAGTATATTCTACTGAGTCGACTAAATTTAAATTACTGAGACTAATATAAAGAAGTTTTAATCAAGCTATGGGAAAGGGTAAGGAAGAAAAGATATGTGGAAGAACGAATTCATATTCCTGGGCTTGATCATCCTCCGTATTCGCATCGTGTGACCTGTTGACAATAAAAGTGAATGTGCATTGAAGGGAAGACATTTTCAGAATGTTGAACATGTGAAAGCAAGAACGGCAGAGTTGTTGGAGAGCCTGAAAACTGAGCTACAGCTCTGATTTGAACAATGGAAGACGCAGCGGCGAGGAGATTATGTTGAAGGGAAAACAAGTTAAATATACGTTTATTTGCAACAAATCACATATCTCACACCAGTCACGTTATTTAATTGCCACACCACAGGGGATGTAAACACCACATCGTAAATAGAGATCCATCATGCTTGACGGGGGCTTTTCCAGAGAATATAAATGGAAGAGAGTATTCTTATTTATAACATTCCCGTGAAAAGGGGTAGCAGATAGCAATATTCGCTTTTCAACTGTTTTGAAAACTTCGTTCGTCGTTTTCTATCTCAAGCGTATCAACAGCCGACCGAACGCCGATCTCACTCAATTCGGAATGACACAAAGTCGATCTGCATGGCGTCGGAAAGAAGAAGATAGTTTGATTCGAAGGGGGTGCGACAGATGTCTCTCTTATCGGCTCTCTCGAGGCAATACCTTCTCAAGTTGCTTAATATTTCCCTGCAGTTTTAAACGGCAACCTTCGAGGAAATGCCGGTCCGATTATCACAGGAGGCCGCCCTAGGCCGATATTGGATTAGACGTGGGTGAGGGCACAAGTCCAAAGGGTGCCATTCCACCGCACCCTTATCCTTGCTTCTAACAACTTCACTGCTTGCGAATTTTCCGGTAGTAAATACAGCAACTTATCTTTACAGTTGAATTTGCTATAACAACACACGAAATTTCCTTTAAAAATTTAAACGAATATATACGGACATATTTGAATTGCTTTCAAAGTTATCTCTCGGTTCGGTATCACTTGGTGCGTTAGTATCGTTATGGTGTAATATTCATTGTAATAACTCGGAGTATTGGTACGTGCAGTTTTTGCGATTATCGTAATTATTATTGTATATTATTTATCGTAATTAATATCGTATTACCTGCAGATTTTACGGATATCGATTAGTTATTAAATATAATGGTGTAATAAATTATATTTGATGATTACNGTACATGACAGGTATATATCGTGATGTCTGCAATGTGTCGCTGTTTAAAATAATCTGATTTCTGAAGTTCTAACCTAAATTCCCTAAAAACTTTTCCACTTTACCAAAGAAGCTCATTATACCGAAGTTACTAATTCAAATTCGAATTCTGAACACTGTATAGAACTCTTATTTTCTGAAGTCTTCTTAAAAGTTTTTTTAGCTTATCTAGAAACTACGCTTCCATACTAGTCCATAGATTCTCCTCTTTAACTTTTTCTTTCATCATTTTAGACATCATCTTAGATCTATTTCATTTAACCAAACGTAGATCTCAGAATCTGCTGCACCAAATCTTATCTTAAATTTTATTTCCGTTATAGAATTACGTAATTGCCTTTGTTTTATTTCGCGGGGGCATTTCATTCTTTCCTGGAGACCCAATTTTGAAATTATAGTATCAATCTGGTACATACCTTAAGAGCTCCTCTTCCACAAAATTCCCATTAGAAGAAAATATTTTATTGTTTCTAAAAAAGATTGTTGTTTATTTTATATTTTATTGTTAAAATAAAAAGATATGCCGTAAAAAAAATTGTTACGATATTAAAAAAAATTACTTAAGTTGTGGAGATGCTTAAGTTTGATTTCTAACGCACTGATGAATGCTTCAAAAGACATTCTTAAATGGGCTCCCGATAGCCAAGTGGGCAACGCGTTCGACTTCAGTGGAAGCGGTCCCGGGTTCGATCCCGGTGGGAGCCTATGTGCGAAATGACCTTAGTTGTCGAAGCACTTTTAGCAATACTACTACTACTACTACATTCTTAAATTCATGGCAGCTGTATGTAATGTAACCGCCCAAAGAGCTGAAATTATTGTTCTTTTTATGTAAAAGTAGATATCAGAAGTATATTTAGCAAATTTATTGTAGTTGAACTTCCACTTATTTTTGACTTCATCGCTTCTGTTACACTCCTTAGGATAGTGAAAACCCTTTCTCGTCCCTTCGCCTCGCCGTTGACAAACAGCCCTTTTTCCACACATTTCTTCCTCTAATCTTCCTTTTTTTACCACCTTTCTTATTTGCATGCGATACTAAGCTTAAGATTGTTTCTCAAATAGGGAGGAATCTATAGAGATCATCCTCTCTACATAGTCCACTAAAAAACATTTCAGATTTTGGTCCAAATATGTGGGTTTGTAACGTAGAGAACTTATTAATCCGTTATGTCCTGATTTTATGAAAAGTTATGCAGTAAACTGTTTAATATTTATTAATCGCCTTCTCGTTGATTTAATATTCATTTATCTGTCCCCCTTTTTCAGTAAACTTAATATTGAGGTCTTACTCATAAATATATTTTATATATAAGTATTTGTGACTNAAAGGATAAGAAGTTCAGCGACAGAACCAGGAAAATGATGAAACAGCCAAAGCAACTGAAGCACTCAGACTTGCCAAAGGAAAATATCAAATATGTCGAGCTATGCAAGTCTATCGGAGTGGCGATGAAGGAAGATGTAAGGAATTTTAACGAAAGAATTGTAAAAGAAGCTATAGAGAACAACAAGAGTATGAAGAGGGTCAGACGACTCCTAGCAATGGGAAAGAAACAAATCTTGGTCGTCCAGAAAGAAGATGGCACAACAACAACCAATAGATAAGCAATACTAAGGAAATAACCGAATACTTCACCAACTTGTACATTAAGACAGAAAATGTTGAAGAGGAAAACCAAGAAGAAACACAAAACTTAGAAAATCCCCCCTCTATTCTCCCAGAAGAAGTAACAGAGACAATCAAGAAGATGAAGAATGGAAAAGGAGGAGGAGCTGATGGAGTTTTTGCAGAATATCTGAAACTTGGTGTTACAGAAATTTCTCCTGTCCTAGCGCAGTTATTCACTAATTGCCTTAGACAAGGGAGAATTCCGAATGAATGGAACCATGCAAAGATTGTCCTTTTGCACAAGAAAGGAAGCAAGGAAGATTTGAAGAACTACCGCCCCATCAGCCTCCTTCCCGTTATTTACAAAACGTTCGTGAGAGTAATAGCTGCACGTCTGCAGACGTCCCTCGCAGCTGCCCAGCCAAGAGAACAAGCTGGACTTCGCAAGGAATTCAGCACTATGGACCACATCCACACGCTGCAAGAAATTATCAGCAAAATGGACGAATACGAGATGCCACTAGTACTCTGCTTTGTGGACTATGCTCAGGCCTTTGACTCGGTAAGTACCTCCTCCACACTGGAGGCACTGGGGAAACAACGGATAGATACCAAGTACATCCAACTTCTACGCAGCATCTACAAGGACGCCACAGCCTCTGTAATGCTGCATGAAGAAACAGAGCAATTCAGGATGGAGAAGGGAGTGAGACAAGGCGATTGCCTTTCACCATTTCTTTTTACAGCCGTTCTCGAAGAAGTCTTTAAAACCTTAGATTGGGAGGAAAGAGGCCTACGGATCAATGGAGAGCACATCAGTCATTTGCGTTTCGCAGATGATATAGTACTCTTCGCAACCAACGGTGAAGATTTAGCATCGAGACTTCAAGAACTGAACGCGGCTGGGCAGAAAATAGGACTCAGGGGAAACTTATCGAAAACTAAGGTAATGTATAATTCTTTTGCAGCACAAGTACCAATCCTACTACAAGAGGTACCCCTTGATGTTTGTTCAGAGTACACTTACCTGGGACAATTGGTTACGACAGGGGAGAAAAACAGGATTAATGAAGTGAATCGAAGAATGAAACTAGGCTGGAGTGCCTTCGGAAGGAATGCCCATATTCTGAAGTCGAAAATGCCAATGGTCTTGAAGAGAAAGGTCTTCAACCAATGCATTCTACCAGTTTTGACATATGGAAGTGAAACATGNGGGGAAATTTAATGATTTGATAAAATATATCAGTTCGGATGTTTCCCCATACTAGAAAAATCAGCTCTTGATTCCTTGTGAAAATGCAAATAATTCATGCGTAAGACGAAGAATAAATCTTTTAATATTTTTCAGCAATAAAGTCTTTTTAACTATATTTGAGGAAGAAGTGAAGGAGCACCTGAGAGGGTAGAAGAGGCAAGCCATTAATGAAGGAAATATATAAATAACTGTACGCTTTCTTTGTTGACAGAACTTTAGCTGAGAATAAGGAGTGAATTATCCTAATTACTTGTTGGTAAATAAACACACCAAATTCTATTTATTGATTTCTGTGAAAAGGCTGATTTAAACTATGTTGCTTTTCTCGTGATCCTTCGTAAGCTCAGCAAGCATTGTCTATCTCATTCTTAAACAATTGTACTATCTTCACTCACTAACTCGCTTCCATATATTCAGTTACATTTTGTTTCTATCCGTTAATTTAGGTTATGACATATATTTCAATGAAAGAGCTTCAGTTTCAATATTTCTATTTTCACGGCAATAGTTCCATAAGAAATTCTCGCATCCTAAGCTATTTTTACTTCGGTGGTCTGTTTCTATCAAATATAAATCATAGACTTTCAAAAAAGCGAATTTATTTTTCTGTATTCATACTTTCTGTGTATGTATGTACATACCGTCAGAATAATAGATGGATTGACGGTGCTGTTGCGTTTAGGTCACTGGAATCGTAGCAGTTCGCCCGGCGTTCAGCGACGACTCCGTCATGTATACCCGTTTTTTGGCTTTAATAATAACTTTGATGGATTTAAACATCCATAGAAAATAAATTCGATGTTTTCTTAGAAACTTTCTCGTTTGATTTTTTTCTCTACGCGAATAGAACGAAAACTGGTAGGCGACTATATTTCTTGATGCATTTTCTCAAAAATTGGTGACATACGCATCCATTTTTCTCAAATATTTGTAAGCAATTTTGTTTTTGGCCATTTGTAATGCATCAATGGAAAGTGTACGAAACGAAGCAAATTTTAACATAAAAATCTATCCTGTAGATTAGTTTAAAGAAGCTAAAACAACGGTTCAAAGGAATCCGTAAAAAATCCCAAATTTTCTTTAAAATGTGGCATTTTCATTATTTCTATGTCTATGATGGCTTGTAACACAAATTAAATCTCACTGTACTATAGAAAATTACTGTAACTTTACGGGGAATGTTTTTAAAAATAGTTTTGGCAATTTTCATTTTGCCATGAATTGTAACCATGAGCGCGGACTTTCCATAAGCAAAGCTTTCATTTCATGAGAGTGAACGTAGTGTAGTTAAGACGCCGTTATAGACTAATGTAGAGAATTAACCTAATAAGATATGAAAATAGTAATAGGAAAACACTTGTACACTTTACCACAAGGTTGTTAACATAACAACCTTGTGGTAAAGTGTACAAGTGTTTTCCTGTTATTATTTTCATTATGGAAAACTACCACCAAGTTAAGGCCGTATTATTGGAATCTCTATTCTGAGCCTCCAGTTGCCATGTTACCCCTAAATGATGAATGATATCTCTGTTCCATCGGGCCCTTGGTCTTCTTCTTCCTAACCCAGGTGTTGCGTTTCCTGTCTCTTCTTGTGATTCCAATCATACATCGTTCCATACTTCTTTGTGTAGTCAGAAGTCGCTGGGTTATTGCTGCGTTTAACACCCATGTTTCACTTCCATNTGTGTGTGTGTGTGTGTGTGTGTGTGTGTGTGTGTGTGTGTGTGTGTGTGTGTGTGTGTGTGTGTGTGTGTGTGTGTGTGTGTGTGTGTGTGTGTGTGTGTGTGTGTGTGTGTGTGTGTGTGTGTGTGTGTGTGTGTGTGTGTGTGTGTGTGTGTGTGTGTGTGTGTGTGTGTGTGTGTGTGTGTGTGTGTGTGTGTGTGTGTGTGTGTGTGTGTGTGTGTGTGTGTGTGTGTGTGTGTGTGTGTGTGTGTGTGTGTGTGTGTGTGTGTGTGTGTGTGTGTGTGTGTGTGTGTGTGTGTGTGTGTGTGTGTGTGTGTGTGTGTGTGTGTGTGTGTGTGTGTGTGTGTGTGTGTGTGTGTGTGTGTGTGTGTGTGTGTGTGTGTGTGTGTGTGTGTGTGTGTGTGTGTGTGTGTGTGTGTGTGTGTGTGTGTGTGTGTGTGTGTGTGTGTGTGTGTGTGTGTGTGTGTGTGTGTGTGTGTGTGTGTGTGTGTGTGTGTGTGTGTGTGTGTGTGTGTGTGTGTGTGTGTGTGTGTGTGTGTGTGTGTGTGTGTGTGTGTGTGTGTGTGTGTGTGTGTGTGTGTGTGTGTGTGTGTGTGTGTGTGTGTGTGTGTGTGTGTGTGTGTGTGTGTGTGTGTGTGTGTGTGTGTGTGTGTGTGTGTGTGTGTGTGTGTGTGTGTGTGTGTGTGTGTGTGTGTGTGTGTGTGTGTGTGTGTGTGTGTGTGTGTGTGTGTGTGTGTGTGTGTGTGTGTGTGTGTGTGTGTGTGTGTGTGTGTGTGTGTGTGTGTGTGTGTGTGTGTGTGTGTGTGTGTGTGTGTGTGTGTGTGTGTGTGTGTGTGTGTGTGTGTGTGTGTGTGTGTGTGTGTGTGTGTGTGTGTGTGTGTGTGTGTGTGTGTGTGTGTGTGTGTGTGTGTGTGTGTGTGTGTGTGTGTGTGTGTGTGTGTGTGTGTGTGTGTGTGTGTGTGTGTGTGTGTGTGTGTGTGTGTGTGTGTGTGTGTGTGTGTGTGTGTGTGTGTGTGTGTGTGTGTGTGTGTGTGTGTGTGTGTGTGTGTGTGTGTGTGTGTGTGTGTGTGTGTGTGTGTGTGTGTGTGTGTGTGTGTGTGTGTGTGTGTGTGTGTGTGTGTGTGTGTGTGTGTGTGTGTGTGTGTGTGTGTGTGTGTGTGTGTGTGTGTGTGTGTGTGTGTGTGTGTGTGTGTGTGTGTGTGTGTGTGTGTGTGTGTGTGTGTGTGTGTGTGTGTGTGTGTGTGTGTGTGTGTGTGTGTGTGTGTGTGTGTGTGTGTGTGTGTGTGTGTGTGTGTGTGTGTGTGTGTGTGTGTGTGTGTGTGTGTGTGTGTGTGTGTGTGTGTGTGTGTGTGTGTGTGTGTGTGTGTGTGTGTGTGTGTGTGTGTGTGTGTGTGTGTGTGTGTGTGTGTGTGTGTGTGTGTGTGTGTGTGTGTGTGTGTGTGTGTGTGTGTGTGTGTGTGTGTGTGTGTGTGTGTGTGTGTGTGTGTGTGTGTGTGTGTGTGTGTGTGTGTGTGTGTGTGTGTGTGTGTGTGTGTGTGTGTGTGTGTGTGTGTGTGTGTGTGTGTGTGTGTGTGTGTGTGTGTGTGTGTGTGTGTGTGTGTGTGTGTGTGTGTGTGTGTGTGTGTGTGTGTGTGTGTGTGTGTGTGTGTGTGTGTGTGTGTGTGTGTGTGTGTGTGTGTGTGTGTGTGTGTGTGTGTGTGTGTGTGTGTGTGTGTGTGTGTGTGTGTGTGTGTGTGTGTGTGTGTGTGTGTGTGTGTGTGTGTGTGTGTGTGTGTGTGTGTGTGTGTGTGTGTGTGTGTGTGTGTGTGTGTGTGTGTGTGTGTGTGTGTGTGTGTGTGTGTGTGTGTGTGTGTGTGTGTGTGTGTGTGTGTGTGTGTGTGTGTGTGTGTGTGTGTGTGTGTGTGTGTGTGTGTGTGTGTGTGTGTGTGTGTGTGTGTGTGTGTGTGTGTGTGTGTGTGTGTGTGTGTGTGTGTGTGTGTGTGTGTGTGTGTGTGTGTGTGTGTGTGTGTGTGTGTGTGTGTGTGTGTGTGTGTGTGTGTGTGTGTGTGTGTGTGTGTGTGTGTGTGTGTGTGTGTGTGTGTGTGTGTGTGTGTGTGTGTGTGTGTGTGTGTGTGTGTGTGTGTGTGTGTGTGTGTGTGTGTGTGTGTGTGTGTGTGTGTGTGTGTGTGTGTGTGTGTGTGTGTGTGTGTGTGTGTGTGTGTGTGTGTGTGTGTGTGTGTGTGTGTGTGTGTGTGTGTGTGTGTGTGTGTGTGTGTGTGTGTGTGTGTGTGTGTGTGTGTGTGTGTGTGTGTGTGTGTGTGTGTGTGTGTGTGTGTGTGTGTGTGTGTGTGTGTGTGTGTGTGTGTGTGTGTGTGTGTGTGTGTGTGTGTGTGTGTGTGTGTGTGTGTGTGTGTGTGTGTGTGTGTGTGTGTGTGTGTGTGTGTGTGTGTGTGTGTGTGTGTGTGTGTGTGTGTGTGTGTGTGTGTGTGTGTGTGTGTGTGTGTGTGTGTGTGTGTGTGTGTGTGTGTGTGTGTGTGTGTGTGTGTGTGTGTGTGTGTGTGTGTGTGTGTGTGTGTGTGTGTGTGTGTGTGTGTGTGTGTGTGTGTGTGTGTGTGTGTGTGTGTGTGTGTGTGTGTGTGTGTGTGTGTGTGTGTGTGTGTGTGTGTGTGTGTGTGTGTGTGTGTGTGTGTGTGTGTGTGTGTGTGTGTGTGTGTGTGTGTGTGTGTGTGTGTGTGTGTGTGTGTGTGTGTGTGTGTGTGTGTGTGTGTGTGTGTGTGTGTGTGTGTGTGTGTGTGTGTGTGTGTGTGTGTGTGTGTGTGTGTGTGTGTGTGTGTGTGTGTGTGTGTGTGTGTGTGTGTGTGTGTGTGTGTGTGTGTGTGTGTGTGTGTGTGTGTGTGTGTGTGTGTGTGTGTGTGTGTGTGTGTGTGTGTGTGTGTGTGTGTGTGTGTGTGTGTGTGTGTGTGTGTGTGTGTGTGTGTGTGTGTGTGTGTGTGTGTGTGTGTGTGTGTGTGTGTGTGTGTGTGTGTGTGTGTGTGTGTGTGTGTGTGTGTGTGTGTGTGTGTGTGTGTGTGTGTGTGTGTGTGTGTGTGTGTGTGTGTGTGTGTGTGTGTGTGTGTGTGTGTGTGTGTGTGTGTGTGTGTGTGTGTGTGTGTGTGTGTGTGTGTGTGTGTGTGTGTGTGTGTGTGTGTGTGTGTGTGTGTGTGTGTGTGTGTGTGTGTGTGTGTGTGTGTGTGTGTGTGTGTGTGTGTGTGTGTGTGTGTGTGTGTGTGTGTGTGTGTGTGTGTGTGTGTGTGTGTGTGTGTGTGTGTGTGTGTGTGTGTGTGTGTGTGTGTGTGTGTGTGTGTGTGTGTGTGTGTGTGTGTGTGTGTGTGTGTGTGTGTGTGTGTGTGTGTGTGTGTGTGTGTGTGTGTGTGTGTGTGTGTGTGTGTGTGTGTGTGTGTGTGTGTGTGTGTGTGTGTGTGTGTGTGTGTGTGTGTGTGTGTGTGTGTGTGTGTGTGTGTGTGTGTGTGTGTGTGTGTGTGTGTGTGTGTGTGTGTGTGTGTGTGTGTGTGTGTGTGTGTGTGTGTGTGTGTGTGTGTGTGTGTGTGTGTGTGTGTGTGTGTGTGTGTGTGTGTGTGTGTGTGTGTGTGTGTGTGTGTGTGTGTGTGTGTGTGTGTGTGTGTGTGTGTGTGTGTGTGTGTGTGTGTGTGTGTGTGTGTGTGTGTGTGTGTGTGTGTGTGTGTGTGTGTGTGTGTGTGTGTGTGTGTGTGTGTGTGTGTGTGTGTGTGTGTGTGTGTGTGTGTGTGTGTGTGTGTGTGTGTGTGTGTGTGTGTGTGTGTGTGTGTGTGTGTGTGTGTGTGTGTGTGTGTGTGTGTGTGTGTGTGTGTGTGTGTGTGTGTGTGTGTGTGTGTGTGTGTGTGTGTGTGTGTGTGTGTGTGTGTGTGTGTGTGTGTGTGTGTGTGTGTGTGTGTGTGTGTGTGTGTGTGTGTGTGTGTGTGTGTGTGTGTGTGTGTGTGTGTGTGTGTGTGTGTGTGTGTGTGTGTGTGTGTGTGTGTGTGTGTGTGTGTGTGTGTGTGTGTGTGTGTGTGTGTGTGTGTGTGTGTGTGTGTGTGTGTGTGTGTGTGTGTGTGTGTGTGTGTGTGTGTGTGTGTGTGTGTGTGTGTGTGTGTGTGTGTGTGTGTGTGTGTGTGTGTGTGTGTGTGTGTGTGTGTGTGTGTGTGTGTGTGTGTGTGTGTGTGTGTGTGTGTGTGTGTGTGTGTGTGTGTGTGTGTGTGTGTGTGTGTGTGTGTGTGTGTGTGTGTGTGTGTGTGTGTGTGTGTGTGTGTGTGTGTGTGTGTGTGTGTGTGTGTGTGTGTGTGTGTGTGTGTGTGTGTGTGTGTGTGTGTGTGTGTGTGTGTGTGTGTGTGTGTGTGTGTGTGTGTGTGTGTGTGTGTGTGTGTGTGTGTGTGTGTGTGTGTGTGTGTGTGTGTGTGTGTGTGTGTGTGTGTGTGTGTGTGTGTGTGTGTGTGTGTGTGTGTGTGTGTGTGTGTGTGTGTGTGTGTGTGTGTGTGTGTGTGTGTGTGTGTGTGTGTGTGTGTGTGTGTGTGTGTGTGTGTGTGTGTGTGTGTGTGTGTGTGTGTGTGTGTGTGTGTGTGTGTGTGTGTGTGTGTGTGTGTGTGTGTGTGTGTGTGTGTGTGTGTGTGTGTGTGTGTGTGTGTGTGTATATATATACATACATATATATACGAGGAAAAGTTGCTTGCATACTGCAAACTTAACATAAGATAGATTAACTAAAGCATTATGCACCACCTCCAATACTCCGCATACTATAAACGGACTGCCATCCACCAACTACAAAACCTAAGCTAATTACTCAAAATACGACCATTTGATTTATCCTAGCATCGAACCTGTGTCCATTAGGTTATCCTTACGGCATACGATAGAAATCACTATCTTCTATAGATGTAGCGAATTTAAACCTAAATTCTACCTGCCCGGGAAATACCGTTACGAATTTTTGAAAATTCGTTCATTGGAATGGTCCTAGGATCGAACATGGGCCTTTAAGGCAAAAAGGTTTACGGCCTACGATAGAAATTAATCTATTCTAACAACACTGTGAATTGAATTTTCTATCTTAAAGGAAAATACCCTAAATGAAATCATGAACTTAAGATATACGAACTGCCCTAGCATTGATCTTAGGACATCCAGGGTAAAAGCCTCTAGGTATACTATAGAGGTGTTTGATCTCTATCGATGATGTGAATTTCAACGTTCTAGTTTGCCTAGAAATACTCTAAATGATTTCTGGAAGCTTTTGCAGTATGAATTTACCTAGCATCGAACCTGGGGCCATTAGGGATAATGTTCTTGCGGCAATCGGAATATAAAAACATTTTCTAACGATTCCGTAATTTCAACGTTCTATCCTTATGCTAAATACGCTAAACGAATATTTGAAAATGCGGTCAATGTATTTAAATGGGAAAAGTACCGTTTTTGGGGCCCCCTAGAATCGAACCCATGATCCCAATGATGGATGCCCGCTTTTTTCCATAGTGTCCAAACCCAGGACTTTACGGCAAAAAAACGGCGGGTCTAATTAACGATAGGTTTGGTAAGACATATATACACACCCTGTCATACGCTGCTGGGTATTTACGGCGTCTTTTTCTTTATGGAGACCCCATGAAGATGGTGGCTTTGTCTCTGAAATGATCATTGGGACTTCTCAGAAATCGGTAATCTGGAGCTTCCCGTTTGTCTCTTAGCGCGAGTTCCGGTTTCAGATATACAGCCTATGCAGTGTTTTACACCTGTAATTAAATTTTTTTGTCGCCTGGTTTCAGAAATCGCGTTCGCCGAGATACTGCAAATCAGTACTTAAAAATTTCTGGAACAGCTCCTTCCTATACTCGGTTCTTCTATCCTTAAGAGATTCCCAGCTGAGGTTCTGATCACTTCTGATACACTGCTATCGAAACTACAACATCCCTTAAGGTAACAAGCTGCTCTGCGTTGTACGCGCTCTAGCTCCAAGATCAGACCCTTCTCGTGTGGATACTGCGCAACAATGCTCTAGCAATGCACGAACGAGCAGGGAATAAGCGACCCTTTTGACACTCCATTGAATACCCCTGAGAACGCGGTTACATAGCCAAAGTCCTATCGGCTGACTCCACTACGTCTTGGATGTGCCTTTTAAACGATAAATTACTACAGAAAAGGACTCCTAAATATTTATTATTTCATGAAAAGTAGAAAACCAAGAAACAAATTCGTCATCGGAGTGGGGCTGAACTATAAGCCCTTTTTCTAAATGCATTTTCCGGTAGCAATAAACGGGATGGCGCTGAACACTGTTGAAATTATCATAATTTAACTCGAAGGCTTTCGCGGCGACACTCACTTCATTTACCGGGGTTTCACCGCTAGGCATTGCTTTACGAAAATAAACAAAATACTTGTTTAGTGTTCCGCAATTTCTCTTTTTGTTACAAAGGGTTCTTTAACAAAATTAAATTGGATAGCGCTGCTATAGAAGTATCTGGTCATGAGAGTCGTAAACATCTTTCACGATTCAATTAGACGATAGTTCCCTTGTTCGTCAGGAACCCTTTGTATCTTTTGCTCGAATCGATGCTATTTAGTTACCGCATTTAGTAGTTTAAAAATGAATACGACATTATATATACATTATATTTAATGAAATACATGTACAATATTCCCACAAACCAATATAATCACTTTGAAAATGATCGGCGTCGGCATAGGTCATGCCATAATCAAGTAAAGGGAAGGGCCACTTAAATACAAGACTTATATAATCAATGACTTATGTACAAGAACCAGTGGTGTGGAGTGAAGGGAAAGGGGAGGAAGGGGGTAGACAAACGCAGGGTATTAAAGACCGTTTTGAAAGATAGAAACGGGTAAGGTCAAGAGTATGAGGGAGTTCGTGGTGAAATGGTTGGGGGGGAATGTAATAAGAGAGAACATTGATTGCAGAGAGAATAGGTGAGTAAGCAGTCGGGATGGATTCGTTGGTCAGTTGGGATATTTGAGTCTGATATTCTCTAGTAATTCGAAATAATCTTATTTCTTACCTTGGTTATGGAAGCCGATGAAGTGGGTTTAAATTAAGAAGACACTGTGCGATCATTCAGAAACAATTCCCCGCGCAAATGCAGCCAAGGAACGGACATAAGGCACAATTGCCGGGGGAGCGGCGACGAAGGAGCGGAAGTTGGAGGGAAAAAAGCGTGTGCAGTGAGTGTGGAATTGATCGAGTATATCTGTTGAGTAGTCGTTTTTGTGGTGGCGAGCATATCACCAAGGCCATCTGCCGCTGAGGACATTTCATGACGTGTGCGCACGTGACTACGAAAGGGCCCCATCCAATCCCTTTTCCCTTCTATTTTCGATTCTTCCGTGTTGAGGCCGTTGTTCTCCCAAATCACGAGATAGCTATCGCAGCGGTAATTCCGTTTTCACCACGATTTCCTTATCTTCGCACATCCGTTTGCCTATTCTCCATTTTGCCTTGTCCCACTCTAATAATATTATAAGTGACTTCACATTTATTTGCTCAGGGTCTCAATAGGACTTTTTACCGTACCGTTATTAATAAGGAAGTATTTGACTAGATCAAGGATTTCCTCTACGAAAGAGAAAAGCAAGTGATATTTGACGGCGTTAGTTCGGATAAAGTCAGTCACTTCAGGCGTACCTCAAGGTAGCGCCATCGGACCTTTACTCTTCCTGATTTATATTAATTGCCTGAGCGAGGAGATTGATAGCAGTGTAAGGGTATTTGCGGATGAGAGGGTTTTATAGAAAAATATCAAGCGATGAAGACAGAATTTCACTATCAAACAATTAGTTCATAGTCAAAGGTGGTGCGAAAAATGGCAACTAGATCTTGATGTAAAGAAATGTTCTTTAGTTACTTTCTTCGAAAGCAAATAATTGCGTCAGTGCCAAGCGTGCGAAATTAATGGAATCAATGTAAATATAGTCGACTCAGTTGGATATCTCGGAATAGCGCTAATAAAGAACTTAAACTTGAGCACACACATTCGAAAAATCTGCAGCAAAGCAAATGAAAATCTCAGTTGTATAAAGCATATTGTAGGTAGATACGATGAAAAATTTAGAGAGCGATGTTATTTCACGTTAGTTAGGACCCATCTGGAATATGCGGCGAGTATATGGGAACGTTGCGACGATACGTTTCATTCACCGGAAGAAACATATGCTCGCAAACTCGAGAAAGCTCAGCGCAAGGCAATACGATTGGTTTCAAAGTGCTACGATATAAAAGTAAGCGTTACACAAACGCTCTCAAACGCAGGTTGCGATTCCTTGAAGGAAAGGAGATGTACATAGGAAGGCGATTAACTTAATTCAATTACTTCTCTCTATAAAGAGGTGAAAGAAGATGAACCTTCATAAAATTGAATACCAAATTAATTATTTTTTCCACTTCTTGTATGACAGAGATGCCTGGTAATAATATCCGTGAGTAGCGGTGAAAAAAGTAACTGAAACGCCGTCGTATGGAAGTGAAACTTGGGTGTTAAACCAACTAAAACCCAATGACACTAGACAACGCAAANTTAATGTAAGATAGTTTAACTAAGGCATTGTACACCTCCTGCAACACTCCGCATTTCAAATACCGAGTTCCATGCACCAAAAACAATAACCTAAACGAATAATTCATAATACGTGCATACGAAATGTCCTAGCTTCGAACCTGCGCCATTAGGACAAATATCCTATGGCATACGATAGAAATCACAATCTTCTATAGATATAGCGAATTTCAACCTTCTACCTGACCGGAAAATGCAGTTACGAATTTTTAAATTTCTGTCATTCGAATGGTCCTGGGATCGAACCTGGGCTTTTAGGGCAAAAACCGTTACGGCATGCAAGAGATAATCATCTATCGTAACAGCTCCGTGAGCTGCAGGTTTCAATCTTAAAGGAAAATACCCTAAATGAATTCATGAACTTCGGAGAGAAAAACCGCTCTAGCATCGAACTAAGGACCCTCAGGGTAAAAGCCTCTAGGTATGCTATACAGGTGTTTGCGCTCTATCGATTACGTGAATTTGAACGTTCTATCTTACATAAAAGTAACCGAAATGATTTCTTGAAANATAAAAAAATGTTTTAAAAAACAATTCAAATAACTTTTACTGATCCACAAAGAGTTCTGCGGTAATAACTTTCGGACTAATATGAATTGGCAGATCGGTTGGGATTGTGTATTCTTTAAACTAATCATGGCGTAGTATCGCCATAATGGATTCGACAAAGATACGATATTCGTGAAAAAGCGTCAATCTACGGAAGAATGAAAGAATAGCGCAACCTTGCTAGGAAGGCTTCCGCATTGAAAGTTGAAACGCAAGAATCAAAGCGCATCGCATTGTTTAAGATTACTATTTTATGGCACTTTTAGCGCCGCGTCGAAATGCAGTAGTGCATAATAAGAAGAACTGTATGCATGCACTAGACCTATGATGTAATTTGGAGAGGTAAAGAAGATGCACTTCTTATGCACTGCCGCTCATAGACTCAGCTGTTTACACCGAATGGCACTTAAACCACAGCACCTTCACACTCACAGCAATGACGTATTACTGCCTTATTTTGCCTCTTGTCCTTGATAAGACCCTCCCTAACCGAGAACCCCTCCATCGAATTGCACCCGGAAAGGGTTCCCTCATCTGCGGAATTCCCTCTGGGGAATGTCGCCACTCTGCCAAACTACACCCTTTATCGACACTGCGAATTTCAACATTCTACCTTACCGGAAAGTACCCTGACGATTTTTTTAAAATTCTGCCATTCGAATTGTCCTAGCATCGAACCTATTAGTATAAATAGTAATTTACTGCTACAGCGTATAATTATTTTGTATTTTTTGATTCACTAACGGCATATATTCCATCTGAATAATGAATAAGAAAATAGAAGGTTGGAACACGGCTGTATATGAATTAGAGGTATAAAAACACTCCGTAAGCCGTCTTTCGCAAGCGGAACTCGCGCTCAGAGACAAACGGGAAGCTCCGGATTACCGATGCTAGTAAAATTATCAAAATGCATCCTCTTTACTTTCTTTACTTCTCTAAACCAAAAAACAATACCTTCCTATAAAAGTCATCTAAAAATGATATGAAATTGACTATTTGTCAAAGTTATGTTTTTTAACATTCATGTTAAGCAAAACTAAGTTGATTTCGCGTAAGTACAAGGGCGGTAGCAATAATCACTGGCCATTTCTGTGTGCTAAGTTTTCTAAGGAAAATATTGTTTTATGAGTACCGTCGAGGAGAGTCATCTGTATCTACAAGGAAACAAGGGAATGTAAGGGAACCTTGACCTCTGCGTTAAACTGCTCTTGATGGTGGTGATGACTTAAGGATAGGCGATTTTGTAACAATTTGAAAAACCAGTCTGAAATTTATCAATTTGGACTCAAAGTCCAAACTGATGATTTCGTCGGTTCAATTCTCATTTTATGAGTGCGAATATTACAATAAGAAAATCAGAAACCTTATGATCAAAACGCGTAGGTTACATAAAACAGGAGCACTTATAAAAAATACAATTCTAAATACAAAAATATTTGTGAAGTTCTAAATAATGAGAAAAAGAAACAACAAAATTACTTCGTGGAAAGCATCCTTTCCGGTAAAAGATAACTCCTATTTTCATAGTTTAATGCGAAAACGAAGCAAACGTAGAAAAGACACCCGAATACTAAAGGGAAGAAACGGGGAAGATTCGTTAGAAGATGGTGAAAATCAGAGGAATTGGGAAAATGGTTTGTGAGTAATTATGGAAGAAAAGAAATGGCGGGCGTAGTGTATTAAAGACAACCAGTGGAAGAAGGAAAGTTAATCCCGTCCCCGTTTCAACGCGTATACTACTTACACGGAGTACTTACGATTGCATTGAACAACGGTGACATCCCGCGTGACTGGAAGATCGATGCAGTTGTATGTATGTACCAATTCTCAAGGTAGGTAATAAAAAATTACTAGAAAATTACAGACCAATTATTCTTACGTTGTATGTAAACTTTTGGAAAAAAATGATAGTGGGAAACATAGAAAGGGTGTAGGACAAAGAGAATTGGATTTCTGATTGCCAACATGGATTTAGAAAAGGTTACTACAGCGAATCTCAACGTGGATCGTGGATGACCACGATCGCCCTGACCCGGATGGAAACCCGAGAGAATGTTCTACAAGCTCACGATAGTTCAGAGCAGGTAGATGCAGTATTAATTGACTTTGCATCTGATTTAGAGGATCACAATATTCTTAGGGAAATACTTCTGCTCATAAAGATTAATCGTAGAATAGCAAAATGGATATACGATATTCATTCTGAGCAACAGAACCCAAAAACTCAAGGTTGGAGATTAGTTATTTAACGTTGTTAACGTGACCTCATGCGTTCCCCAGTCAAGCGTTTTTCAGGCCCTTAAGCGTTAAGCCCCTCTTATTATTCATTGATATAAATGACATACCGAAAGTTCTTAAATCTAACCTTCGTTTGTATGCTGACGACCGCATTGTTTAAAAAACAGTAAGAAACCTAGAGGACTGTATTGCATTACAAATGCATCTATCCGAGTTTAAAATCTGGCTTATTGAGAATAAATTGAAATGCAAAGCTATGGAAAGCAAATTAATAATTATCAAACTATATAAATTTAAATTCGACTGTTAAATAGGAGACTCATTCGTACCAACAGATTCGATACCTAGGAGTCACCTTCAGTAACAGCTTAAAATGTGTTATCAAGAATACAAAGCAAATAGGAATCTCAATTTCATAATCAGAAATTTAAGAAAATACGGTAGGGAAGGTACAGAAAGGGCATATTGAACGCTTGAGCGTAGCAATTAACGTAAATGACTTGCATAATTGTATACAAAATTTATTCGGGAGTAGCCGTGCGAAGCTTCAAAGCACTCACTCAAATAAACAATTTTCCTATTTTTGGCCAGCTTTATTCGATTCTAGAACACTGTGCGCCGTTTCGAATCAGGAAGGACGAAGTGCACCGAGGACAGCCGCAAGGTTCGTTTTGGGAAAATACAGGAAGACTGATAGCGTCACTACTATGATCAAAGAATTCGGAACAATTAGAAACAAGACATAAAACAAAAAGGCTACGGAATATACATGAAACTGTCACGGGAAAGCCTTCCATGAAAGAATAGAAAAGTAAAATTTAAGAGCCAGATTATCTCGGGAGGAATATATAGCATCCACACTGAAACAATGGACCGATAATTGTAAGTATACATTTCTGAGTCGAAGAATAACGGAGTGGAACAATTTACTGAAAGAAGTTTTCGAACCTTTTTCCTCTTTCTGCAATGCTTTTATGAATAAAATGAAAATGATTATGTAAACTGAGAAAAATATGATAGTGCATCCAGCACATTAAGTACCTTCGAGAGGTTTTTGGAGCGGTTTTCCTCCCGATTAGGATGAATACCAGGCAGAAATATTTATCCTTAAAATATAATGACTATGACTACCACCCGGCATAAAGCCCACGTCAAGTCACCAAATGCAGTCATTTCGGAAAGCCTTCCCTTAGAATATATGAATAATCAGGATATAAAATTTCATCATTGTTAAATATTTCATCATTGTTCAATCATTGTATTCAATGCGTATCTGATCCATCTTTTTAGAATGCAGAGGATTTTTAGGTCCCTAATGTCGTTTTCAACAAGGCAACAGTGATCCAAAGCTTGGAAAGTAAGTGAACAAATGAGCATTTTACTTAGTTTTATAAGAAAATCTTTCTATTCCTTGATAAAGCTTCTTTGTAACCTTGTTGTCAGAATGGCCCTAAGGTTTAATAAGATCGAATTTTGACCGAATTTCGAGCAAAATTATTGCTTAAGAGAAAAATGAGAATTATGTTAATCATTTAAAGGTTTAATTAGAATAAATAATATTTTTATTGTTCTATTCATTCAGATTTATTTCTCTTATAATTCTTTCAATTCTGCTTATTTCTAATAAAATCATCATCTAAATATTTTATATGAGTGTGTATTTATACAGTCCTTTTGTTTCAGTAGTGCTGCTATTTCCTAGATCGAGTGTTCTCACATATTAAGACTAAAACGGAATAAGGGACAAGAGGACATAAATATTATGTGAATTACACATAGATTTATGATTCAAAATGACATAACATTGAGTTTGGAGTAAGTCTTCACCAATGAGTGAACATGAAAATTTCTGAGGTAGGGAAGAGTTTTTTGAGAAGAGACCGGGAGATTCGATGGAGACCGAGTCAAAATGCCAAGCGACCCCATTCATCGTGCTTTATTGGGGTCCCTTTCAAATTATCCCTTCACTTCGATTTATGGAGCTGAAACAATAGCCCCAGTATGCCAAACAACATCTTTCTGCGTATCTCCCACAATAAGTTAAGTCCCTCATGGCAATACGATGCGACTGCAATCAAATCGGCTCTGCATTCCAATCTTTGATACAATTGGAAAGTTTTACAGCACTCATTTATTAAAATTTTCCTAATCATAGCAAAATAATTAGGATTTGAAAATAGAAAGCTACCACCAATTTGATCAGAGTTGAAAATTTGATATTTTAAATGATATTCAAAAGCTACCCTGAAAAGCATAGTAAAATACGAAAAAATAACACTCGGGCATCCAACCTGGTGAGAGACCAGAGACGTCACAGCGTTTTATAGCACCACCTTTTCACCTTTTTCCCCTGCAACTATCTTCAGGGTCTGAGGATAACGTTTTGGGTCCTATTGTATAAAAAAATATATGAGTGTGTGTGTGTATCTCTTTATATAGACGCTTCTCCGGATATATATATACCTATAGGATACTAAAGGCGAGGCAGAAGGAAGTGCCTCACGGAGCCGCCGATTTTTTTGCCGTAAAGTCCCGGGTTTGGACATCAAGGAAAAAATCGGACTTATATTCTACGCATCATGGGTACGATCCTAGGAGACCCCAAAAACGGCCATTTTCCCATAAGAATGCATTGAGCGCATTTTCAAAAATTTATTCAGCGTATTTAACTTAAACATAGAATGTTGAAATTTACGGAGTGGCTAGAACGTATTTTTATCTTATTTCTGACGAAAGAGCTTTATCCCTAATGGCCCCAGGTTCGATGCTAGGTAATTAGTGCAAAAGTTTCAAAAAATCGTTTTGGGTATTTTTAGGTAAGATAGAACGTTAAAATTCACGTCATCGATAGAGATCTAAATTATCTATATTATAGCTAAAGGTTTTCTCCCTGAGGTTCGTTAGTTCGACGCTAGGGCAAATTTTCTGTCTGAAGCTCGTGAATTCATTTAGGGTATTTTCCGTTAAGGTAGAAACTTGCAATTCACAGTGTTTATAGAATGGATGATTGTCTATCGTATGCCGTAAAGCTTTTTGCCCTAAATGCCCAGGATCGATCCCAGGACCATTCAAACTACCGTATATACAAAAATTCGTAACGGTATTTCCCGGTCAGGTAGAAGGTTGAAATTCTCTACATCTATAGAAGACAGGGATTTCTATCGTATTCCGTAAGGATATCTGTCCTAATAGACCCAGGTTCGGTGCTAGGACAAATCGTATGGACGTATTTTGAATAATTCGTTTACGTTTTGTAGTTGGTGGATGGCAGTTCGTTTATAGCAGGTGGAGTGGATCAAAAGGTGTGTAATGCCTTAGTTCATGCATCTTACATTAAGCTTGCAGTATGCAAGCAACCTTTACTCGTATATATATACGAGTAAAAGTTGCTTGCATACTGCAAGCTTAATGTAAGACAGATTAACAAAGGCATAACACACCACCTGCAACACTCCGCCTTCCATACAACGAGTGCCATCCGCAAACAACATTGCCCTAAACGAATTATTCAAAATACGTCCATAACGATTGTCCTAGCATCGAACCTGGGTCTATTAGCACTAATATTCTTACAGCATACGATAGTAATCCTTACCTTCTATATACGTAGTAAATTTCAACCTTCCATCTGACCGGGAAATCCCGTAACGAATTTTTGAAAATTNCTCTATAAAGAGGTGAAAGAAGATGAACCTTCATAAAATTGAATACCAAATTAATTATTTTTTCCACTTCTTGTATGACAGAGATGCCTGGTAATAATATCCGTGAGTAGCGGTGAAAAAAGTAACTGAAACGCCGTCGTATGGAAGTGAAACTTGGGTGTTAAACCAACTAAAACCCAATGACACTAGACAACGCAAAGAAATACGGAATGGTGTGTGCTTGGAATCACAAGAAGAGACAGGAAACGCAATACCTTGGTTAGGAAGATGTTAGGAGTGACAGACATGATAGATAAAGTAAGATCACTGAAATGGGCAGGCCATGTTGCAAGGAGAAACGACAGAATTCACAAACGGAAAGCTCCGAATTACTTATTTTTGGAAAAACTTATGCGCATTTCGGACACAAAGCATCCATTTTCAAGAGAAAATTATTTCCTATTGTGGAACCTCATTAATCTATTTTCGTTCCAATCTCCTTTTACTTATCCTTCAAGGAAGGAACACAGATGAGGTTCGAAAACAAATAGCATTTTCCAAGGAAGCTTACGTGAAACAAAAGGAACTGAAGGCTAGAGGTCTTTACGATATAAAGGAATCAGGGGAAGATTGGTAAAATCCTCGGTGTGGAGTGTTTTGCTGTACGGATGGGATACCTGGGTAATTCAGAAGGATATTAAAGTACTGGAGGCCCTTGAGATGTGGGTGTGGTGTAGAATGGGGAAAGTGAGTCGGGTCGATATAATACAAACACAGATGTGCTAGATGTGGTTGGGGAGGAGAGGGTTTTAACTGGAGTAATTTACGTCGAATATTTAAGGAGAGGTATTAATTAAGATTGTGATTGAGTGCAAGTCAAGGCAATACATTTTAGATGACATAAAGGGTCGGGTAAGTTACTAGGAAACGACAGCAATTGTATTGAATATGGAATATTAAGGAAAATAAACCTACTGAAAGGTATGCATTATGTATGTTTCATAGTAAGATATCGCTTCGAGCTTGAGATGTAATGTATGTAATAGTCCATAGTGCATTTTATTAGAATCAGCTATCAAAATAATTCTCATTTTCCCGACGTTCACATACGCTACAAGATGATTTGCCAAATAAAGCTGTAACTAGAGAGAATATCCCCGAAATGGGAAGAAAGGATGTTACGCAATTGTCACCGAGAAATCCACATTTCTTCGATACCGAGTAAAAATGGCTTTGAAAGAAAAACGATGTGCGAGGAATTCTGGCCAGGGTCGTGCCCATGCGCCGGAGAAAAAGTCCCACAAATATTGGACTTGACCGCATTCATTTTCCTCGAAAACAACGGTTACGTGTCTCCGTTAGAATTCCTTTTATAAATGCGATAGATCGATGGATGGGTTTAAGGACATGAATCTTCCACATCCACCGCAGGACAGCGAATGCACCAATGAGACCTTAGTATTTAACAGACATAATTCAGGAAATGTATTCACAGGAATCTGTTGCAGTACGATTTTCCCCCTTAGGCGACAGTAATAAGAAAAATAGTCCTTACGAGTACGCAAAATACGGACATTAACGAGCAAAGACAAGTAAGCGTTTAGAAATTTAGCTGTTTAGACATACCTTATCGGTGAAAATGTTTAAATTAAATTTAAGAGTACCACATGAAGATCTGTGCATATGCGGCAAGGATTAAAGTAGGTACTCTCTATGAGTCAATGGTAGTGAAAATTAGATCCGTATTATATGTGGACGGGCACTTAAGAAACTAGGATTCTACAAGAATGTAGTCCTTAGAAGCGAAGAAAAAGTACTTTCCATTTGTCAGGCCTTGCCTTGACATGCGTATAGTGTATGGATCGATAAGTGTTGTATTCGAGAATTAGAAAAAGTATAGCGGACGGCGATACGTTTTGTAGAAATTGTTACGACAAATCAATGAGCGTTACTCAAATACTTCAGGACGCAGGACGGGAATCTCTAAAAGTTAGTTGATATAAACAAATGATTAATTTACTCCATAAGTTCTGAGAAGGTACTTTCGAAGAAGATGTATCCGATATTATACGTACTCCCTGTTACATTGGTCGTTCTGATAATGAGCGAAAAATCATAGGAATAGATTCTAACTCATCCCGTCAGTAATCCATTCTGTCTTTGTTTGAGTTGTACATGACAGGTATATATCGTGATGTCTGCAATGTGTCGCTGTTTAAAATAATCTGATTTCTGAAGTTCTAACCTAAATTCCCTAAAAACTTTTCCACTTTACCAAAGAAGCTCATTATACCGAAGTTACTAATTCAAATTCGAATTCTGAACACTGTATATAACTCTTATTTTCTGAAGTCTTCTTAAAAGTTTTTTTAGCTTATCTAGAAACTACGCTTCCATACTAGTCCATAGATTCTCCTCTTTA
The DNA here is from genome assembly GCA_000376725.2 of Ladona fulva. Classification (NCBI taxonomy): domain Eukaryota; kingdom Metazoa; phylum Arthropoda; class Insecta; order Odonata; family Libellulidae; genus Ladona; species Ladona fulva. Next base: position 1,896,881 of record KZ312451.1, on the reverse strand, counting down.
ACTTTTTCTTTCATCATTTTAGACATCATCTTAGATCTATTTCATTTAACCAAACGTAGATCTCAGAATCTGCTGCACCAAATCTTATCTTAAATTTTATTTCCGTTATAGAATTACGTAATTGCCTTTGTTTTATTTCGCGGGGGCATTTCATTCTTTCCTGGAGACCCAATTTTGAAATTATAGTATCAATCTGGTAGTAGGTAGATACGATGAAAAATTTAGAGAGCGATGTTATTTCACGTTAGTTAGGACCCATCTGGAATATGCGGCGAGTATATGGGAACGTTGCGACGATACGTTTCATTCACCGGAAGAAACATATGCTCGCAAACTCGAGAAAGCTCAGCGCAAGGCAATACGATTGGTTTCAAAGTGCTACGATATAAAAGTAAGCGTTACACAAACGCTCTCAAACGCAGGTTGCGATTCCTTGAAGGAAAGGAGATGTACATAGGAAGGCGATTAACTTAATTCAATTACTTCTCTCTATAAAGAGGTGAAAGAAGATGAACCTTCATAAAATTGAATACCAAATTAATTATTTTTTCCACTTCTTGTATGACAGAGATGCCTGGTAATAATATCCGTGAGTAGCGGTGAAAAAAGTAACTGAAACGCCGTCGTATGGAAGTGAAACTTGTTNATATATAGTTTTTGCTCTTTATCGATGACGTAAACTTGAACGTTCTATCTTACATAGAAATACCTTTAATGATTTCTTGAACGTTTTGCACTAAGAATTTACATAGCATCGAACCTGGGGCAACTAGGGATAAATCTTTAGCAGCAATCGGAAGATAAAATCATTTTCTCACGATTTCGTACATTTCAACGTTCTATCTTTACGCTAAGTACGCTAAACGAATTTTTGAATATGCGCTCAATGCATTCTTATGGGAAAATGGCCGTTTTTGGGGCCTCCTAGAATCGAACCCATGATTCGTAGAATGGAAGTTCGCTTTTTTCCTAGATGTCCAAAAGTGTTGTATTTAGGGAATCAGAAAAGTTTAAGTTTAAACCAAAGTATTAGTTTTAAAACTAAGTTCAGAGAAAGCACGAAGAAAGCCGACTTTCGGCGTGTGTCAGGGGGTGCATGCAACATGACTCTATTTCCTTAATCGATTATTTTCGCGTATCGTTCGCGGAAAAAATGGGTTCTTGAATGTATTGGTTCTAACATCCATTACTCTGATCTTTCTCGAGTTATCGGAACGGCCTATGTTGTATGGTGAACGCATTATATCTGCTACATCATCTCTGAACGTGCTTTCTCTGAATTAATCCAGTAAATTGATCCTTTGTTGAAATCTTCTAACTTCCAAAGATTCCCANCGAATTTTCGTATTTTTCGATAAAAATATCTCATTTATATTGTTATTGAAAATAACGTATCACTCTACTGCGAGTTAAGACTGATATTTAAGAAAACTGTAGAGTCTTGTTAGATGTCAAATAAATATCTTAACGTATCTTATCATAAAAGAGACTGTGGTATTTGGGTTATCTACCCCCTACTGTTGCTATTTTTTCTCTTCTACTTTTAAGCTTCTAAGTTTTCAATTTTTTAAAGATATGTTTTTATTCAAAGCATTCTAGGTCAGTTAGAAAAGCTAAAGTAAACTACCTTAATCCTCATCTTACTAAACAGCCTCATTCCCTCTCGTAAGACCTCCATAGTGGAGAGGATAAGGCTTCATTAAGCCTTCGGTTGATGATTTTATCGAAAAGAGAAACTATCATAGGCTAACTGCGAGAAAGCCCAAGAAGAACAACAAACCAAGGATTCAATAACAGACCTTCATAATCGAGAAAACATTATAAACACAAGTTGAGAATGTATGAACTATTCAATGCAAGGAAATGGAGGGCAATACCTCATATTATTTTGGCATCGATGTCTTACCTACACATGGGCATGGCTGTAGTGTGCGTGTCATCACAAAGTGGCTTAACTTATTCATGGTTCTCTCGTATGTATTAATAATCCATCACGACAGTGCTTCCCAACCTTCGTCTTCGGCGGCACACCCAAATATATACACCTTGGCACATTGAAACAAGCGTTTCTAATTTCTACTGTAAATTATACTTGAAAAATAAGAAAACACGGACTTGAAATAAAACTATTTTATTAATATCACAACGACCCCTGACAAAACTAAAATATATATCGTCTAACACAGCGGAAGTGGAATTTCAAAACAAAATGTCTACGTAAGTACCCTGAGAGCCGTCTTTCGGCGTGTGGCAGGGGGCGCATCCATTACCTAATATCTAATTGATTACCTTCACATATCGTTCGCAGAAGAAAGTGACTTCTTGAATCGATTCGTTCTAGCATCTATTTCCCTGATCTTTGCCACAGTTTCAGAATCGGCTAGATCATCTCTGACCGCGCTTTCACTGAACTTATCCAGTAAATTAGTCCTTTGATTAAACTTATAAGGATTCCCATCCCGAAGCATCTGTGTAACGTTCACTGATTTATCGTAGCAATTCTTTACAAAACCTATTGCCTTTCGCTGTACCATTTCTTATTCCTAAATAAATATGTACTCTTAAAAATTTGTCGGCACACTAATATGACTTAAAATTCACGGAAGAGGCCGTAACTTTGTGAAATTCCGACGTAACTCCAATTGTTAAATAAAAATTAATTAATATAAAAAATATATATAATCAATAAAAAAGTGTTTTAAAAAACAATTCAAATAACTTTTACTGATCCACAAAGAGTTCTGCGGTAATAACTTTCGGACTAATATGAATTGGCAGATCGGTTGGGATTGTGTATTCTTTAAACTAATCATGGCGTAGTATCGCCATAATGGATTCGACAAAGATACGATATTCGTGAAAAAGCGTCAATCTACGGAAGAATGAAAGAATAGCGCAACCTTGCTAGGAAGGCTTCCGCATTGAAAGTTGAAACGCAAGAATCAAAGCGCATCGCATTGTTTAAGATTACTATTTTATGGCACTTTTAGCGCCGCGTCGAAATGCAGTAGTGCATAATAAGAAGAACTGTATGCATGCACTAGACCTATGATGTAATTTGGAGAGGTAAAGAAGATGCACTTCTTATGCACTGCCGCTCATAGACTCAGCTGTTTACACCGAATGGCACTTAAACCACAGCACCTTCACACTCACAGCAATGACGTATTACTGCCTTATTTTGCCTCTTGTCCTTGATAAGACCCTCCCTAACCGAGAACCCCTCCATCGAATTGCACCCGGAAAGGGTTCCCTCATCTGCGGAATTCCCTCTGGGGAATGTCGCCACTCTGCCAAACTACACCCTTTATCGACACTGCGAATTTCAACATTCTACCTTACCGGAAAGTACCCTGACGATTTTTTTAAAATTCTGCCATTCGAATTGTCCTAGCATCGAACCTATTAGTATAAATAGTAATTTACTGCTACAGCGTATAATTATTTTGTATTTTTTGATTCACTAACGGCATATATTCCATCTGAATAATGAATAAGAAAATAGAAGGTTGGAACACGGCTGTATATGAATTAGAGGTATAAAAACACTCCGTAAGCCGTCTTTCGCAAGCGGAACTCGCGCTCAGAGACAAACGGGAAGCTCCGGATTACCGATGCTAGTAAAATTATCAAAATGCATCCTCTTTACTTTCTTTACTTCTCTAAACCAAAAAACAATACCTTCCTATAAAAGTCATCTAAAAATGATATGAAATTGACTATTTGTCAAAGTTATGTTTTTTAACATTCATGTTAAGCAAAACTAAGTTGATTTCGCGTAAGTACAAGGGCGGTAGCAATAATCACTGGCCATTTCTGTGTGCTAAGTTTTCTAAGGAAAATATTGTTTTATGAGTACCGTCGAGGAGAGTCATCTGTATCTACAAGGAAACAAGGGAATGTAAGGGAACCTTGACCTCTGCGTTAAACTGCTCTTGATGGTGGTGATGACTTAAGGATAGGCGATTTTGTAACAATTTGAAAAACCAGTCTGAAATTTATCAATTTGGACTCAAAGTCCAAACTGATGATTTCGTCGGTTCAATTCTCATTTTATGAGTGCGAATATTACAATAAGAAAATCAGAAACCTTATGATCAAAACGCGTAGGTTACATAAAACAGGAGCACTTATAAAAAATACAATTCTAAATACAAAAATATTTGTGAAGTTCTAAATAATGAGAAAAAGAAACAACAAAATTACTTCGTGGAAAGCATCCTTTCCGGTAAAAGATAACTCCTATTTTCATAGTTTAATGCGAAAACGAAGCAAACGTAGAAAAGACACCCGAATACTAAAGGGAAGAAACGGGGAAGATTCGTTAGAAGATGGTGAAAATCAGAGGAATTGGGAAAATGGTTTGTGAGTAATTATGGAAGAAAAGAAATGGCGGGCGTAGTGTATTAAAGACAACCAGTGGAAGAAGGAAAGTTAATCC
>KZ312451.1:1826148-1841685 GCA_000376725.2 Ladona fulva | reverse complement strand
GTAAAAGACATCGCAACGCACTTCTTAGCATTCAAGTCAAGCTGCCAATCTTTGCACCAACTTGATATAACGTTTAGGTCCTTCTGTAGGATACTGCTATCATCTTCTGATGTTATCTCTCTGTATATAAGAGTGTCATCGGCAAATAATCTAACTGTGCTCCTTACATTATCCACTAAGTCATTTATATATATTAGAAACAATATCGGCCCTAATACACTTCCTTGCGGTACTCCTGATGTGATAGGGGTTTGTGGGTTTGTGTGTTTGTTTGTCTAAGATTGGAGTCCACACCGTTTTTCCGTTTTGCGTCAAACTTTGCATACGTGTTCTCTGAGATCCGGAAGGAAGTAGTGTCACCTTTTTATTCGATAACTTTGCTGTGTGTCAACCAAGATCGTTGAGATAGATTTCCATAAGAAATACGTGTAAATTTTGACTTTATCGGTTACAGACTTTATTTATTTTGCAAAATTGAATTAGATAGAATAATCGTATAACATCAAAATAAGTATCAACAGAAGGGATATAGAATAAATATTCTTATTATTGTCGTGGACTATCGATTCGAAGTTACGAGAATTTTGATAAAATATACGGATATTTATAGAAAATTTGAAGTTATAAACGACCAACGCGATTGTTGATTCCGAGATTATGTAATTTCCCATAAGAATGCATGCGTATTTAGGCTTATTTTAAAGCAATTGACGATATGAAGAGGAGGAAATTATTCCGAGATTTTAACTATTACAGTCACGAACAATTTGTAGTGATGAATCGCAGGGGCGACAATCATACGTAGCAGCGTAGTGAAACGTACTTTGAAAAATTAGGGAAATACATGGAGTAGTGTTTCTAGAGGTACAATATTGTCCACGGGTGATAGTCGACAGTAATAGAACAAGGTGCCTGCACCACACACTGGAAGGCGGCTCGCAGAGTATATAGTAGGGAGATTAATTTAATATTTATCTATATTCATATCTCTTTTTTACACTTTTCTCATATTTAGCTTTATATGTTTCTTTTTATGTTCACAAGAGTGTATAATTAAATTATATTTGAATAAGTAGGATCTATTCATAAGGGTAAAGGAGTGTTAAGTGGCGAACAAACGAATTCGATGTGTAGCTCAAGGCATCAAAAATATCTCCTACCAAATTGTGAAAATGGCATTATACAAAATTGGTGAAGCCGAGTTGAAAATCTGGAAACTCGAGGAGGAAGAATTCGGGACGATCAGGACATCCGGGACAATTTTCGTTCAATCATTGTCGTAGTTAGGGGTATTAAAACACTCGTAATGAGCTTTCGTTTCTACGTTGGTAATAACATGAACAGGGTTCTTAATATATTTATGTCATAAAATGTTGAATACTGAATACATTTTCTGCGCTAAGACCAGCGGCTGCACAGCTAACTAAAGAGAAACATCCCTTTGAAGGAATGTCACCCACTGCCCATTTGCAGTGGGTGATGAATCCCACCGTCGTACTTCATCATTCGAGTAGCTACCCGTGTTCATCATGACGCTGGATGAACACCGATAAATGTTGGACCCCACCGGGGATTAAACCCGAGACCGCTTTCGCCGAACGCGCTACCCACATGGCAATCCTTATCTAACCACATTGTAATTAGTGATTTTTTTTTATGAATATTATGTTTAGCAGACACACTTAACCAGCAGCGTATCCGTCATACATAGAGATACAAAGAAATACGCATGAAAACATTTAAGCTCAAATCCCTCCATCGTGTTACCATATGAGTCATGCTAGCGCTCATTAAATGCTTATCGATGATAATCCCGATTTCCCTGTGATTATCTAATCCATTCCTTGATAGTAGCCTTCAGACGTTATCCAATAACAGAGTAGAGAAGACTTGGTTGATTCAAAGTAGAAATATTTAACTACATCTACATATATCCATTTCGTAAACCTCATGGCTTAGCTCGTCCATTTCACCGTTTTCGGCATTCTTGAAGTCAGCATCGGTGGTGAGGTTGCATCTTCGATGTCCCGCGAAGCCGTCTTTGATGGATCCTCCGTAGAGTACCTTCACATGAAATTGAAGGATTTATCGTTCTGTCGTGGTAGATTACATCCGCTCGGAGTTCGATTCCCGACTTCGGCAGATATTTTCTCTTTCATTTCTCCATCTAAATTCAGTTTGTGAACCATGAGTTTATCATCCCTAATCAACCATGAGTGTATCGTTAACTATTTATTCGCTAACAATTTCCATAAAATGTTACTTTTTCTGAAGTGCTTTCAGAAACTATAAATTGATTCAACAGTTCCAAAAGCTCTGAAAAATACAGAAAACTCTTTTATAGCTTTTGGAATCATTTTTTTCATCTGAACCTGAAAAATATTATACTAAATATCACATTACGATTACGAGTATTAATGCACAAATAATTATGTAAGTTTAGTATTTTGAAGTGATTTAATAAGAATCGAATCTTATTTAATCATCATCGACTCCGTTTCTGTTATTGGTTTATCATCATATTTACCGTCATTTCAAATATGCTATGTAATTTGTTTTACTCGAGTGAAAACTAAATAATAGAATCAACATAAATATATCGATATTAAATAGAAATCAATAATTAATTAAATTAATTCTCAAGTAGATTTAGGCCCGATATTATGATGTATGCATCAATTGGACTTTAAAGTTTACTTTGGGGCCTGGTATCACAATGTTTAGCTAGAGTTAAAGCGAAGATTACATTTAATCTCCCATAAATATGATGCATTAGCATGGAGATTAGCCACAATCTTCACTTTAATTCTAGTAAAAAGTATAATAGCCCAAATTTGTCGTTTATCAGTCGTATAAGTTCTTAAATCGTTTGATTTAGAGCAACTAATAAATAAATAACGTCTTTATATTCCCCAGCAATCAACAATATCATCAAAATCCAGCAACTAAATACACTGCAATATTCTAATTTCAGTTACAGTAGTCTGTTTCCGGAAATGCTCAATAACCAGATGTGAATCTCATGACATTAGGCCAAGAACAGAATGAAGCAATTTATGTTAGTAAATAAATGGTCCGATAGCATCAGTGATAGTCTGCTGAGGACGATCGGCCGAAAAATCGCGCGACGTAAGAATTGACGAATCGAAAATGCGAGTAGAAGATCGATCCGCGAACTGAGGATTGCGCTGCCACTTGTGTTTGCATGGAAGTCGCGCATGCGCAAATGCTCGTACCCTCGACCCCCATCGAACGCACCGTGACTCTGGGATTATAGATATGGGGCAAACGGATATTTTAAGGGATTCACGCTTTCTTCGTATATCTCTCCATCGCACATTGTCTGGAATATAATCCTTTGATCATTACTGATAATTGCAAAGAAAAAAGCCTAATCCGACATACCAACTAGAAAAGAAGGATCTTCAATTTCCATCCAGACGACGTCTAAATCAAGAAAATGAAGGAGAGACGTGCGATTGAAGATTTTGGAAGGTGAATATGAAAATAATGGAACATGCCCACGAAGAATAGTATCCTGAAAAATATATAAATGGCATTTTGTCCCCTAAAGAAATTTATGGAACTGAAATATACTCCATGAATTTTAAGTTCTAATACATTTACCACACACCGTCACATCTCTTACTCCAATCAAATTTGACACAATACTAAACACTGTGAAGTATCGATAATTCCGATATGCTTATTTAGAATCAGGTAATTCTGTCATTATTGTTTCCAGATAAATAATATTATCAAAATACGTACAAAATCCGATTCCCATTAGCGATTTCCATCACTCAAAAGTAAGGATCCTCATTTATAAGACTACCATTTCTCCCTCACACCACCAAACACTTTGAATTGCCAGGAAGCGAGCGTCCTAATTTAGTGGGCGTGTGACACGCGTGCTTGGACGACACCCCTCTTAACGAGACCCTAATTGGAAGAGCACTGAAAGCTTTCAGACGAATGCCAGAAGGCGGCTCAGTCCACTTGAGTTCCTTAAGAGTTGATTCCAGGCAGACTTCTCTGCTGATTGCTTGCTTCTTCCGGATGGAGGCAATTGCAGCTACTTTCCAGCAAACGCAGAGCTTTTTACGAGGAGTCCTCACTATTCCCATCAAACACGGACAAGGCTGAGCATGCTTCCTGACTATGCTAAACATTTTCTTTCGAGGTTATTTCAAAACTGCTAAAATACCAATCATGCAGCGCTTTACTGCGAAAGGCAAATCTTAACAAGGATAGCCATTCAAAGAAAGTAAACTTTTGAAATCTTGCAGAAGCATATGATGGAGAAAGCAAATTGAATTGATAGGGACACACATGGATGAACAGATATGAATGAAGAGGAAAGATATTTGATATAGGAGGTAAAACACACTGTAAACGGGTATTGCAAATACTGAAAAGAGGCAAAGTGCGAAGAAGGGTATTTAAAAGTTGAATGAGATGGAAAATAGAGGTAGCAAGACAGAAAAATTGTTGGAATACACATTTTATAAGAAGTACATAGGAAAAGGTGTTAAGTAGAGAATTTTAGGATACATAAACCTACTGATAGCAGAAGATTCTTAAATGTTCATAAACTTGAACTGTTTTGATTTTATACCACAGTAGTCTCATCCGAAAATTTCATTTTTCAATATAAGATTTTAGCGATCGGTAAAGTGACTTTAAATGAGTAATTATTCCCGGTCGATGATAATCATAAAGGCATAACAAGTGTGAAAAATAGCGACATGAATGCAATTCGAACCTAGATCTCCCACTTTCCGGGCAAGTGTTCTAACCTTGGGATGAGCCGCACGACTTCATCGTGCAAAGAAGTTCACCTTTCCTTAAATCCTTCAGATAATATCGTAATCATGTTTAATCAGGTAAGCGTTAAAATGCAGATTTAAAATACTCCTTAAGACATGCCTCATATGGCTTAAGATGTGCGTTATATATCAGTCGTGCCCTCTGCAACAACAGATAAGCGTTGTATGTATGTACAGTTCTGACTGGAATGACTGGAATTTTTAATCCTATATACATCCTATTTTACTCGAATCAATTATGCAATCTAGCTCACACTTACACTATTTTCACCCTAAGTTTTCTTATGTAATGTTTTTTTTTGTATCAACAGTTCTATTTTTGAAAGTGTATTTTTCTTATGTAATAGTTTATTTATATTTGTTCTCCCTATGTACTTTGAAATTCCTTTTCATTGAATTTTCAATATTTTTAGTCAACTTTATTCTGTTACTTATTCGCTATTAATTTATTGTACTTTGTTTTTGTATTTTCTCCCATCCAATCCTCTGTGGGTGTTGTCCCGAAAAATGGGTTTTTTTCAACTTTAAGTTCTACATCTACATCAATACCCTACAAGCCACTTTTCGGAGTGTGGCAGGGGGTGAAAACACCAAGGGTTCGGACTATTTTTTAAACCTATTGTTATCGCGTATCGTTCGCGGGAATAATAAATCCTTAAAACGACTAGTCCTCTATTTCCCTTATTTTCTGCTCATTGTCGGATCGGCCAAAATAGCAAAATAGCATAATATTCATTACGTCCTCCGCAAACGCACTGTCTCGAAATTTATCAAATAATCGCAACCTAGCTTCCAATCTGCTTTATTTCACGGATTCCCAACCTGCGTCCGAGAGCATTTTCGTAACACTAGCTTTTTTATCGTAGCATTTTTTTCACAAAACGTATTGCCTGGCGTTGCACTTTCTCGAGTTCGCGGGTGTTTGTTTCGTCCGCCGGATCCCATATTCAAGATGGGGCCTGACCAAGGTGAAATAGCATCGCTCTCTAACCTTTTCATCGCATCTACCTACAATGCGCTTTATGAAGCCGAGCTTTTTGGTTGCTTTACCGCAGACTTTTCGGATATGAACGCTCCAATTTAAGTTATTCGCATGAGTGATCCCGAGATATTCAACTGGCACTACTATATCTAAATTCATTCCGTTAATATTGTACGGCTAATTCGGACAATTTTTTTTCTTTCGAAGAAATTAACGACGAAGCATTTATAACATTTAGTTCTAATTTTTCGCACCACCTATGAGTGTGGGCTACGTCGTTTGATAGGATATCCGTCCGCAAATATCCCCACATTGCTATTTATCTCGTCGCTCAGGTCATTGATATATATATATAAGGAAGAGAAGAGGTCGAATTACGCTGCCCTGAAGTTGCAAAAATTTTCTCCCCACACACTAGGCGTCTGTTTTAATTTAGCAACCAACTTCCGAGGCACCCTTCTTAACTCAGTTATACCTGTGAGTCCTTTTTGTTTATAGCTAACAAGATTCCAAACGTGGGATACTATGAATGGAAAAGTACCTGCCTCCCAACACAGCCCGAGGTTGAGGAATTTGCCACTTAGCGCCTAATGCTTCGGCAACTCGCTTTACTGACTTGTATTCTTCTTGCCTACGTTTAAGGATGAATTACCCACTCTGAATAAAGAATACATACTATGTACTATCGGATTGAAAATAGTATAGACCTGGATTTGACGCATTACCCATTAATGATCTGCTATTTTATTTGGACATGTTATACATCGTTCGAAAGAGCATTTATTTGCCTTTAAAATGATATACATTAAAAGTAAATACCGATCTCCTGCTTATGTGAGTCGACGTAAACCAAATCAGAACACGGTAAATTCACGCAAATCCATGACTCGGTCATCTTCACACCTTTGCGGAACAATGACCAGGAGTCACAGAAAAACCAAACTTTTAGCAAAAATGTGATATATAGTCTTGAAGCAAAATCCACGTTTCTGAAATCCGAGCATGATTTATTGACCTTTGATAAGCGTCTGAATTAAAAATCGATCTCCTCCTACAAATTTGATCCTACGTAGTTGAAGTTTTTACTACGCGCTACTAAAATGATTCAGAAAAAATAAGCGAGGGCGATGTTTCCTAAATATATTGGGGGGAGAGATATGAGGCGGCCTATAATGATGACATCACTCCGGTGAGGCGACGTTGCCGCCTCCTCGGGGCGAGAAAACGCGAGGAGAAAAGGTTTTTACAAAGAATTTTTCGGAACTCCTTAAGATTGGATAATCCCTCCACCTAACAAATAACCATTTCCATTTGTCCATTTGAGTAATCTTAATGGAAGTAACTGCCAGGAGATCAATAGTAAATGTCAGAATCCTGAAACTGCCTATCCTCCATTTGTGATTTGATATGAACAATATCCTTTTGTTAACATACATTTGTTATTTCATAGATTTGTAAATTTCTATGATCATTTATAGCCTCTCTTTCTAATTCACCATTTACATAAATCATATACTTCGCTTTTTCCTTATATTATCTCTGAAACAACACTCATTTATCTTGGGATGCGTATTCTCTGGGAATCAAAGACTTGAAATTAAACATAAACAATATTTTTCTCATATTTTTATGTCTGGATAACTGCTTTCCTCCCCTATTGCACACTCCAATTCCAGGAGTGTATACTTCTAATTTTGGTTTAGCAAACTGTTAAATACTACTGAAATATCTGTATTCTATCCAGCAATAATAATTAATTCTGACAAATCTCAGCCTAGCCCAACGACCAATTTGTCGTGTCATTACTAAGTCATCGCAGCACCCAGTCGCCGAGAACCAAATCATCGTGGGACCAAATCGTCGTGGGACCAAATCGTAGCGGACCAAATGTCTGGGTGCCCTTGCTACCATTTCTTGATGAATGAAATACTTTTCATTTATCTTTTGGTACGGGATTGAGAATAGTGTATCTTTTACATACTTTTGTCTCAGTCTTGTTCGTGGCGGTGATGATATGAAAGCCACTGAGATATGAGTTACGCTGTATAATGGCATTAATTAAGGACCCTCCTTACGGAATGCTAAGATAAATGTTACTTGTAGAGTCATTGTGCTACGCTTACGTGGCCTTTTTGATTTACAGTAGAATTACAGCTTAATTCTGAGGAAAGCAGCTTACCTCAGTCCTCATTTTGCCTTGTCTCCTCGGCCCACTTTTGCAAAGGGCAGCTGAAGGTGGAGAGGATCCGCTCTCGGGCAGAAGAATGTACAGACCATTTATCTAAACATGTTTTACCTTTCCGGAGCAGAGATTTAATGAAATTCACACGACATTTATAATTCATCGATAATACGTAAATATTAAATACGACTCCCGGACAGCCAGGTCGGCAACGCGTTCGCCTTTGGTAAAAGCGGTCCCGGGTTCCATTCCCTGAATGGACTTATGTGTGCGAAACGACCTCAGTTGTCGAAGCATCTTTAACAATACTACCACAACTACTCGATGGGAAGTGGCTTTATGAATAATAGCGACAAATGATTTAGAATAGTAACCGCATTGGAGTCACAAAACCCCTTTTGTATTTAATATTGCGCATATAACACAGTATACTAGTCGTGTATTCCTTGTTAATCTCTTTTTAGATCCTTTGAAACGATATTATGTTTCTCTCCCAAGATTTGTGCTCAGTTTGGTATTGGCCAACCTCTTGGCTGCCGCTACAGTGATTCCCATCGTGGTGGTGCACATGGCAAGAAGAGAGGTGTCCCACATCCTGTGGTGGCGACAGCTAGTGGCATGTCTGGGAACTCTCTCCGCCACCGCCTCTGTGTTCTCCATTTTGGCCATCGCAGTTGACAGATACTGCGCAGTCACGTCTCCTCTGCACTACTCCATGACAGCCACCAGACAGCGTTCTCGACTCATCATCGCCTTCACGTGGCTCCTCTCTTTTCTACTCGCCCTCCCTCCCCTCATATACGCCCTTCTCATCCCGCATCTCCCATTGCCCACGCCCTGCCCCACTCCGGAAGACGTCCCCGCGTTTCCAATAGCGGTGGTCTTCCCACAGCAGCCCTTCCGCTTCTACTACGCCCTCGTCCTCGCCGTCCTGGGCTTTGCCATTCCTCTGTTTGCTCTTTGCTGGATCTATGTCCACATGTACCTCGCAGCGAGGAAGAACAGCCAGCGCACCAGAAGGCACAGCCTCTCTGCCCCCGCGCAGCAGGAGGGCCCCGTTCCGGAGAGCTGGAGGCGGAAGGCGCCACCCAGAAGACGGTGCTCCAACGCCAGTCTGCCTGCTCTGCTCTTCAGGGAGGAGGGTCGCGCCGTGAAGACGGCCGCCCTGGTCATCGTCTCCTTCCTCTTCTGCTGGGCGCCCTTCTTCTCTGTGCTTCTCCTCGACTCTGTGCAAGCAGGTGGGTTCAAGGTTACTCGAAACTGATCTATGGTATTGGAAGAGTAATATGCCATCTGTTCCTTTGGAACACTCCCCGTGTGGAAAGAGATTCAAGGAATGATTAAGCGTAAGCACTCAGTTAATCGCCCACCTTCCAGTGTGGGTGTTTCCCCGCATCGTGTGTTTTTCTCCATGAACTTTAAGTTGAGGAGTTTTCCCTACAGGGCCATTCCATGTCAAGTGGACCATACCAAATACCAAGTTTTGTTTTGCTCAACGGAATAATGCGTGAGTAACGTGTCTCAAACTTGCTAAAAATCGATGTCTAACTGTAGAAGGCTGCGGTAGGGGGCCAAACAAATTACTATATCTCAGCATATATTTCATCGTTGGATGTAAAACTTGGGAAATGTTCATAGAGGATATGAAGTTATGTTCATGGAAAATTTTATTGAAATCGGTGATGGTCGAGCGGGGCATTTCTCTGAAATTGGTCCACTTGACATGGAATGCCCCTACAAGCCAACTTTTGGTGTTCTTCTATGAATGTATATGCAGGAAGTTTCTAGATTTTAATTCTTTTATTTTCTAGATTTAGGATAAATGTAGTTTTAAATGTTTTTGGTTATTAGTGAAATATTATTATGATGCAATACCTCTATATGTTAGGAGGAAGGGAAGCCATTTTGTCCTAACCTCGCCGTAAGAGTAGAATCATATCATATTTTATATATAATTTGCGAAATATCCGTCCGTCCGTCTGTCCTCCTTTCTATCTCGGAAACATCGCCGTCAGTAAGCTTAAATTAAGTATTTTGTACATCTGGAATATTCAATCAGTCTTTGGAGTACTGGCACATCTATTAACCAGTTCTTAGCTTTCACTTGGTTACTAATGAGTTATTTAAAAAATACCGAGTTTTAGAAGTTTCATGTAATTAAATACATGAATGATGATTGGTCACAGAAAGATACGATGAAATTCATCGTATATAGCATGATCGCTACGAATAACCACGATGAAATAATCAGTTGGGAAAAATATTTTTCCTGAATAAAAACAATCATAAATATCTAAATTTGCCTTTTAAATATTATGCGCGCGAATACCACCAGGGCTCAGGATTTGATAAAAGTGATTATAACCACAGTTTCAAAGTATTTTTACCATAAATTCATAAGAGAAGTCTTTAATGACTTTTCACTACATTTTTGGCTAAAGCAAATTACCTGTCAACTAAGTCATTATCTTGGAGTTCACATTGATTGTGATACATTGGAGTATTCGACATACTTAAAATGCTGTAATGAGACAAAAGATTGAAATAGCCACAAAATTGTAAATTATCGATTGTGTTTGGAAAGATGTGATTAAATGAATCATTTTATTATTTTAGATAATTTTAAACAGAAATTTCATTGTATAAAGATGATTTTTGAAATATTTAATACTCATATACGATTTTGCAAATATATTAAGCACACCACGCGCGCGCATATTTGCGCGGGATCAGTTAGTTATATATAAGTTTTCTAGAAGTTTATCACTATAGATCTTGTCGACGAGAGAGCTGATATTCCAGTTAGCAACGTGCTTCGAGAGAAATCTAAGGAGCGATTCAGGGAAGGGATTGCCAGGACGGATAGCTATTCCTCGTTTATTTTCGCAAAGTATTAGGGAAGCTTTCAGCAACTACGGTGTGATAAGATTATCAGTGTTTTTACACACCCTACCACGCCCCACTGGCGGCTTGCAAGGTTTCAATGTAAATGTGTTAGTTTACGAAATCCCCGTCCGCCAATCCCTCTTTTTATCGCAGAAACTGTAAGATTTAGAAAACAATTAGATTTAGACGCAATAAACTGCGTTGGATTTCTACATACTAGAAACCCAAAGCAAACTTATTTTTATCCGAGGAAAAGCCCGGAGTCGAACCCCGGAGAGTAGATACAAAATGGGGTTTTTTGCGCAATTGGCGTTTTAACCCCCTAAATAACCGAATTTAGCAACAAAAAGCGGTCCATCCTCTTCCCCAAACCTTTAGCTAACTTCTCCGAGAATTTGGACGAAATTCGACCAAAACTCGGCCTCTGGCAATCGAATTTTCGACCTCATGTCAGCCCCGCCACACTACGTGTAACATTCCCCCTTCATGGGTTCGTCGCAATCTTTGCACGCGTACAAGGTCAATAAGCTTACGTGTTCGAGACGGATGTATAATGAAAGGTCAGTGCGGATTGTGTTAGTCAAAGAAAATACTTTATTCCCATCTGGAATACTTCCAATAAGATCGCANGTATATTTCTTATAGAAAAATATAAGAACTGGTTATCCCCGTACATTTATATGGGATAATTCATGAAATTATCATTCAACAATGGCCTTAGTCGTCAAAGGGATTGGTTGTTTATTTCCCATATATTTTACGAAATATCCGTTTATCAAAATCCTCGCAAGTTCGGATATATATCAATATTTCACGACTAAATTAAGAATCTATGACCATTTTCCTTTCTTTCGACACTTCTCTTGATTTCGTAGGACCATGGTTTCTAATTTAATTTTGTAAAAGAAAAAACCTCTGCAGGTAACGAAAACCTATTTTACGTACATTTCTTATGGAAAAGTATAATGTCTGATTATCCCCTTGCATTTATATGGGATATCTCATAAAATCAATACTTTCAGGGTACAACCCTGATGAACGAAGTACTTAATTTATACTTTCTAACAACAATATCACAGATAATTCATACCATTTTCTATTTTAAAGAATGTTAATTAACTAAAATTTCAATGTCTGGTAAATTAGGTGTTTGTATCCGGTGAAACATTTAGAAGTAATTAAAATTTAAAGTACTCAACTTTANTAATTTATTAAATAAATCACCATATCTTAATTAGGATACATTATTGATACATACTTGCTATTGGTGGTGCAAATAACCTAAGCCGTTGAAGCACCCTAAACCTGAACACTACTACTACAATAAGTTAATAGACTGATAAAGTATTTGATAATTTGAATTATATTCTGAAGTAATCTTGTTTTCAAAGTGTGACATTTACTTACGCTTGTTGGTTTTAGCTAATAATCCTTCAATGTTGAAATATTGATTTGAGGGATTTCGTATTATTCTTTCGTAAATTCGACAAAATCTTCTTTAAGGATGATTTTCAAAAACGTTTCAATTGCTTTCAAAATGTTCAAAACGTTGAAAACATTCCGATTCGTAGGGAATAAGCAAATATCATTGTTGTCGATGTTTTGCACATACTAATTACTTTTACATCTAAAGCTCGTTTAAGAACAGAAAATTTAATTACAAATATTTACGATGCTATACATTGAATTATTTATACGTTGTTTCCAATAATTCTTAATTTCCTCATTTTAACTTTCGGACAACAATATCGAAAGTAATGAAAACCATTATATATTTTAAGCAATATCAATTTATCTAGATTTCGATATCAAATGTTTAATGCATTTGATTCAATGAAATCGTTTATAAGTAGCTTTGATTTAAATTAACTAATTATACTTACATTCATTTACATTCCGGTTGGTTAGAAGCATTCCAAATATTGCCCAGAGCTAAAGCGACATTCTTTATTTATACAGTTCTTGATTTTAACTTTAGAACATCTAAGCCACTGCAAATCATCTTTATTTAAGAAAAGTTAATGGTTGAAGTCTCGAATAGGTGCCCCTCGCAGAAAATGTCCATTGAATTTCGAAATAAAAGCAAAATTATTTCAAAATGGGACCTTAAAACGTTAAATCAAAAGAACAAGATTGGTTGCACATTTAACCTTCGAATTAACAAAGTTTGATAAAAATCCGTTCCAGTTTAGGTATTTTAATTAATGAAGAAATAAAGCCTTGCCCACTCGAAAATGAAAAATCACATGCAATCTTATAAAAACACATTTTTAGCTCCGGGGTTCGACTCCGGGTCTTTCCGGGGATGAAATCAAGCATGCCGAGGTTTCCAGTAATTGGAAATCCAACGCAGTTTACCGCGTCTCTCTAAATCTAACTGTTTCTGAGATACGGAGGTGGAGAGACAGACGGACGGACGGACACTTGTGACATTATGTATAATATGATGATATGATTGCTTTTCTATCGTGGCACTTGTTAACAAATCGTATCGCACTACACTTTCTCGAGTTTGCAGATACACGTTTCATCCAACGGTTCCCATATACTCGCCGCATATTTTAGATTAACCAGAAAGAAATGATACCGGCCTCTAACCTTTCCTTCGTATCTACTCATAAGGCACGTTTAAAAACCCAGCATATTATTTGCCGCAGATTGCTCGGAAATGTGTGCTCCGCATTATGTGTAAGTTATTTGTGTGATTCCGAGGTATTCAACTAAGTCGACTACATTTGTATTCGTTCCCCTAATTCTGTACAAAAAGAATAACATAAATTTAAAAAAGATAGAACTATAGAACAATGTACACTCGCAACATTAAAAAATTAACGTTTCATAGTGAGGGAAATGTTGAAAAACTTCTTCAGGCAAATTAATTGTTCAAACATCTCATCGCCCAATCAGAGAGTAATATTAACAGATTCCTTCGGGAACGCAGTGGTGAATTACCACCTTGTTTGTATCACTGCTACGTCAGTGCAGTGCGAAAGGATATTTTCCAAGAATAATTACTGACAGACGAAGCAAATTTAAACCAGAAAAATGTTCCCAGGTTATTTCTCTGGCACATAACTTAAAATAAATACATACATTATGTATAATTCTTTTTTATTTTTGGAAGAAGTTGATTATTTTTTATAATTTTGTTAGATTTTCAATCATTCCCCAGAAAAGGGTATTTTTAGTTTCCTAAATATTGTAATGACTGATTTGCGCCATGTAACTAATACTTGTTTAGTAATTAATAGAAACCTGAGTTTATTTGAAGTGTTCTTTTTATCTCATTTGGGTTGTTTCATATGGCAAACTCACTTATTTACTCACTATGATATTTAATATAAGTAGTAATAATATTTTTGCCTAATAAAACTTGATATTTTCTTTCCTACCGG
The DNA here is from genome assembly GCA_000376725.2 of Ladona fulva. Lineage (NCBI taxonomy): Eukaryota > Metazoa > Arthropoda > Insecta > Odonata > Libellulidae > Ladona > Ladona fulva. The sequence continues at coordinate 1,827,411 of KZ312451.1, read as the reverse complement.
ATATGATACATTATTTATACCAACCTATTTTCGTAGCTAAATTACTGTACTAACTATAATTTATTATTTAATTTCTCTATAGTAATGTATACAGACAGATGCTGAACCTATTGCGCTCTGCTTCGCCGGCTGGAAGGCCGGTCCCATATTGTTCCGCCGGACAATGTGTGTATGTACAAGTCACAAGACGGAAATGTTGTCGTGGGCTTGTATGTAGACGACATTTTCCTATGTGGACAATCCCAAAAATTATTGGTGTTGAAGGGAAGATTGAAGGAGATGGTGAATGTGAACGATTTGGGGCCAGTGGAAAATATACTGTCACTGTGTATGACGAGAGATGACAACGGCGATACGATGAGCATACCAGAAGAAATTGGTAAAATCTGCCGGCTTGGAGGAGTGTCTCAACTCCAGTGATGATTCAGAGGGTTCCTGTGGAAGATGACGGCGACCAGTGGGAAGGGTGTAAATATCGACAGACAGTAGGCAGCCTACTGTACGTGGCAAACCAGACAGGAGCTGACATATCTTACCCGATCAGTTTTGAGATGTCCCTGCCCAACCAAAGGGGACTGGAAGAAGGTGAAGCATATTCTGAGGTAACGATGGACTTCAAGCTACACTACCAGAAGGAACGCAAGCCAGTGTCAGTCTACGTTGACGCGGATTTGGGTGTCGATCGAGAGGATAGGTCGACCAGTGGATATGCCATAGTGTTTGCCGGTAGGGCTGTAAGTTGGCAGTAGCGCAAGCAGAAAACGGTGGCACAATCTACTGTGGAGGCGGAGTATGTGGCCATGTGTGAGGTAGGGAAGGAAGTTTGTTGGCTCCGATTACTACTCATTGAGTGAGACCAGGAAAGATATATATATAAAATATCCCAGAAATTAATAATTTCAGATCATGACGTGATACTAGCTGATACGTAAACAACGATAGTTAAATCTCTTAAGCCGCTAAGGCAAATATATGTATTTAGCAAGTGTAATTTTCCGGAATTCAGGAAATACATCAACGTATGCAGGGATGATTTTTGCCGCTTTGTGGGTGAAAACACAATCGATGATAGTTGGAATGAGTGCCTTTGCATTATCAAAGATGGTTTAGCTAAATACGTACCGACTAAGAGCATGCGCGAGCGAAAGGATCCACGCTGGACGAAGCCTAAGCTAAGATCAATGCATAGGAAGCAAAGGCTTATTCATTCCCGTTTGAAGAAACTTAAAGCATGTGGTGCTAATATAGAGACAGAGCAGCAAA
>KZ312451.1:1730597-1826068 GCA_000376725.2 Ladona fulva | reverse complement strand
AGCTTATTGACCTTGTACGCGTGCAAAGATTGCGACGAACCCATGAAGGGGGAATGTTACACGTAGTGTGGCGGGGCTGACATGAGGTCGAAAATTCGATTGCCAGAGGCCGAGTTTTGGTCGAATTTCGTCCAAATTCTCGGAGAAGTTAGCTAAAGGTTTGGGGAGGTGGGTGGACCGCTTTTTGTTGCTAAATTCGGTTATTTAGGGGGTTAAAACGCCAATTGCGCCAAAAACCCCATTTTGTATCTACTCCGGAGCTAACAATATGCTTCCAAAGGATTGCACGTGATCGAAAGTGCAAGGTTTTTATTCTTCATTATCCAATCAAAAAAGACCTTCGAGTCTATGATTACATTACGAATACACTTCATTTTCTTCTAGTGAATTTCGTTTGACGAAACATATTTGTGTCTCTTGGTATCGAGGTTTTTCAGAAAGAAGTGATATCGTTCATTTCTTTCTGTAACGATCTGTTTCGCAAGGAAGATATGGTTCGTGAATAACATTGCTTCTACCACACTCTTCATTTATTTAATTTTAAATTTACGATAAATAAAAATAATAATTGAAATCCTCTACTATGTCGTCAGAAGACAGGAGAAGGAAATATCAGGAATTAATTAAGATTAATCGGTCAATGGCAGTCAGATTTTACATTCTTCCTAATAAAGAAAAACTTTTGAATATTATTTTTTTAAAACAATTATTGTAGAATTAAATGTCGGTGATTTAAAACGTCCTCACGAGAAACTCATTCGCAAATTTTGACTGAATACCCGCAAAACTCCGGTAGGTCAGGAAGGAATGCCCCCCATTTTTTCTTTTCCAATGCTGGTTATTCGAAATTGTAAGATCGAATTTTTTGATGTTTCCCGCAAGAATGTACATAGTTTCAGATTTCTCTGCTGATAGCACAGCAGTAGGAAGCTTTCAAAGCGGAGTCGGACTGTCATACACGTTACAGACAACGTCTTTCGATTGAATTTCTGTGCGTAGAGAAAGGAATGGTAGGGAAAATTCACAACGTTCGAGCTAAGTCTATGAAACATCTGCAGTCGATAGGAGTACAGTTGGGTATGTAGGGTGAGTGAATCAGAAGGCGATTGAAAGGGAAAACCTGGCTCCAAAACCACAGCGAGGACTGGCACCAACAGGCATACATGCCCAGGAGAAAGACAATAGAACTTGAAGGAGATAATATGGAAGATTTTATTGTGCAGATAAAACATTACTTTTCATATGTATAAATTTCATATTTGTAGAATAGTTGTTGAGGAAAAATGTAGGGTACCCTGAACTTCTTACAAGAAATGGATATCGTTTGTTTCCCTAACATTGAGACATAAACGAGCTCCAAAATCCTTTTTCTAACCCCAATTCCATACACTCTGATCATTCTCCCCAAACTCTCACCTCTTCTTTTTGCATAAAGATGTACGGTAAATAAATGTAAAACGTTATTTTATCGCTTGAGATCGAGACTTGGAACTGTCTCGTCTTCCATCCAACCCCATTAAATATAACTTTGCTTGAAGATGTTAGCTCGCTTGCAAAACATGTCAAGGTAAATAAATTTTTCTGTGGTGTTGTATGAAGAGTTTCATTCTTTCATTTTCTGTTGTTAAACTGCTTGCTATATATATATATATGATTTATTAACAAAAATATTTCTTTCAGGCGACTGAATGTGGCGGGACTTTCGACTGTAACTGCTGTCGTAGGTGACGATCCCATTTAAGGGATTGATATGTTAATTTTCCTCAAATTTTCATTGTTAATATTTTTCTGATGTGACTCATTCAATATTTTAATTAAATGCGAAACAAAAACAGCACTATGTATGTTAGTTTTTCGGTTAACATGATTATGTGAACTAAATTTTATGATTGTAATGAGCCCTGCTATTGTTGTAAAGGCACTGGATTCACCGATAAAAGTATTTCTAAACAATAATACAGTAAAACCCCTATTTAGTGAATCTCTGGAGATCGGACTAAATTTTCACTAAATAGAGGTTTTCATTAAATCGAGGTTTTCATTAAATCGAGGTTTTCATTAAATCGAGGTTTTCTATTAAAATGTTGTTAATTTATATTTTCTACTTTTATATTTATTTTGTTAGGGTTGAGATGGATCTCGCAGGTAGTCAGAGAAAGCAGACATCTACTCTAAGCACACTCTTTATTGAGACTTCCGTCAAATGTTCTGGAAGTATGGGCATAGACACAAAACAAAAGAAATCTATAAGGCAACCATATAAGTAGCAGACATCAAACATAAACCAAACCAAGTATTTAGATTATAAACACAACACTCCTCCTTAATCTAAATATGTCGACATGATTTATTACACTGAAAGAGAATGGAGACTAAGGCCTGGCAATTAAACATAAATCCTTTACACATTTATCAACCTTTAATCTATTTAATGCCTCAGTAAAAATATCAGCCACCATGTCTCCTGTAAATTTATACTTGATAACAGCTTCACCAGACAAAACAAGATCTCTTATAAAGTGATGCTTGATATCAATATGCCTTGTTCTGGCATGGTTCATTGGTTCACTAGCAATTCTCTGAGCCGACTGGTTATCATGAAACAAAGTTATGCCCAAATTTTCACCTGTCAGTTCACACAGAAAATTCCTCAAATACTGTCCCTCTCTGGCAGCTTGAGTCAAAGTCATGTACTCAGCCTCTGTGCTGGATAATGCAACAGTCTGCTGCTTACGACTTTCCCATGAAACAGCACAACCATTCACCTTGTACAAAAAACCAGTGTAGGACCTCCTATCAAAAGAGTCATTTCCCCAGTCTGCATCTGCAAAACCTACTAAACCTTCACCATTGTCGCTGAACACCAAACACAAGTCCTTGGTCCCCTTGAGATAACGCAATACCCTCTTTGCACTCACCCAGTGTTCACTTCCATGGCAATTATTGAATTGGCTCAAGAAACTTGTCACATAGGCAATATCTGGCCTACTGGTGATTGAGAGATACATCAGACAACCAATCAGATTTTGATAAGGCACCTCAATACACTGATCACTCTTGGTCAACACCTTACCTATTTCCATAGGGGTAAAAACAGGTTTGCAATCACACATATTGAATTTAGCCTAAACTTGTTCAATATACCTTTGATTATCAACATAAATTGTGTTACCCACAACTCTCACTCTCATCCCAAGAACATGAGAAGCTTCTCCCAAATCCTTCATTCTGAACCTTTGCATTAGATTTTCTTTCAATCTTTGTTTTTCCCCAAAATCATTATAAAACAAAAACATATCATCTACACACAGAGCTAAAATCATCATCCCCTCTTTCTCAACTTTGTAATAGACACAAGGTTCAATCTTGAACTTCATTTCAGTGAAAACACCATATATTTCACAACACCAAGCTCTGGCAGCTTGCTTGTGGCCATAAATTGCTCTATGCATACCTTTTCCTCTTTACCTTCTGAGATATACCCCTCAGGCTGAGCCATGTAAATGTCCTCCTGTAAATTACCATTTAAAAATGCAGTAACCACATCCCAGTGATCTATTTTCAATTTAAATTTCACTGCCAAAGCCAACAAAACTCTCATACTGGAGTGTCTTAGTACAGGAGAAAAAGTTTCCTCATAATCAACTCCATACATTTGGGAATATCCTTTAGCCACTAGCCTTGCCTTAAATTTAGTTAAATTACCATCACTGTCCCTCTTTTTTCCAAAAACCCATTTACATTTTACAACAGACTTGCCACTTGGAAGGTCAACTAAAGTCCATGCATCATTTAACATTAAAGAATCAAATTCATTCTCCATGGCTTCCTTCCATCTCTCCCTCTCTCAAGATACTAAAGCATCCTTCACAGTCTGAGGTACATCATCAGCACTATACAAATGAAAATCAGAGAAAAGTTTTGCTACTCTCTCACGTAACGGATGTATTCTCTCCTCCTCAACTGCATTTCTTCTCATGGCTCCTTCATTGGTTACATGCTCTGATGATTCTTCAGCTTCCAGTTCCTCTGCAGGATGCTGATCTCCACCCAACTCCTTGGAAAAATCTTCCCCTTCTCCATTGAGGAATGGAATCTGCAGCTCCTTAGGAATTTCCAACCTGGATCTCTCTGGCCCTCCTTTAGAGATGGCTGGAAACCTACTTTCTAGGAAAAAAAAATCATGAGCACGGGACAATTTGCTTGGATCATGTGGATCCACCAACCTGTAACCATTTTCTTCTACACTATATCCCACAGAAATCATTTCTTTGGCCCTTGGGTCCAATTTCCTTCTTTTTTCTTTTGGAATATACATGTAGGCTGCACATCCAAATACACGCTGGTGGCTCAAATCAACCCTCCTTCCACACCAGATTTCTTCTGGTATTTTATCAGGGATTGCTCTGCTGGGAGATCTGTTCTTAAGATAAACTGCCGTACTTACAACCTCTGCCCACAGATTCCTGCACAGTCCAGCATCTTCAAGTAAAATTTGAGCTTTTTCCATTATTGTGCGGTTTGTATGCTCTGCAACCCCATTTTGCTGTGGGGTGTAAGGCACAGTTTTCTGGTGCTTGATCCCACATTTCGCCATCGTTACTTCCAATCCCCTTGGATCTTCAGAAAACTCCGCCATCCAGTCCTTTCGGGAAGTCATATGAGCTGTTGCTCCACTATCTACGTACCAATCTCCTCGACCAACACTCACTGATAATGCTGTCAATAAACTGATGTCCTCACGTTTATTGGCACTGTTATTTCCCTTCTTTGGACATTCCGAGGATTTTTGACCTGGCTGATGGCACCTGAAACACTTGAACGGGAATTTCTTCTTTCCACTCCTCGCATTTTCCCTGGGATTAGGTTTCGACCGGGAATAAAACGCCGTTTCCTCAGATGAAGTATCCGATTTCTTTTGGCCCTATTCTTGAAGTAACTTCCCCTTAACTAACTCGGAAGTTATTTCCAGCCCTGAATTATCTAGTGCTATAATTAGTGGGCTATAATCAGGCATCAAACCACTCAACAGGATCGAGGCAAGCCAATCATTGGTGACTTTCGCGTCTATGTCCGCGAGTTGCTGAGAGAGTGTCATCACCTTGGCTATGTATTCTTCCATACTACGGAAGTTTTCCAGTCTACATTGCCACAAAGCCCTCTGTAAACTGACTCTCCTACCCCACCCTTTGTCCTTGTATGCCTTACGTAGATTCTCCCAAGCTTCTCTCGCCGTCGCCACATTCCTCACGTGAGCATAGCAGCTTGTCTCCACCAAACAAATTATTGCCTTCGCTTTCCGGTCCTTCCTCGTATCAACCACTTTAGCTGTTCCATCCTCCGCATTCCCACAAGTCCAGGTGTTCCAAACAATTGCTTAACTGGAACTTCCAATCTTGATAATTTTTCATACCATTCAATTTGCAAATTGCTCCTGCAATTGAGTTACCACTGGCACCTCTACTTGCGTCTTCAGCCATTTTCAAAGAATTATGCCCAACACATGACTTGAGCTTCTCGGCTTTTCACCTAAATTTTTTATCTTCACAGCTTTCCTTGAATATATTAATAATATAATATATTTCCTTGAATATATATAATAATATAATATTAATTCAATCACCAAGATCTTCTGATTCACTGTTCTACGATTCGATTGATATTTACGTATCCTGGGCCCATAACCTGTTAGGATTGAGATGGATCTGGCAGGAAGTCAGAGAAAGCAGACATCTACTCTAAGCACACTCTTTATGGAGACTTCCGTCAAATGTTCTGGAAGTATGGGCATAGACACAAAACAAAAGAAATCTATAAGGCAACCATATAAGTAGCAGACATCAAACATAAACCAAACCAAGTATTTAGATTATAAACACAACATTTAATATACAATACCAGAATTACCCGAATGAAAATTATATTAAAACAAAATTATACATTGAAAATAAAAATAAGCAAATTTCTGTTGAAAAACAAGGTTTTTTCACTTAAAAATTGTATTTTTTGTTATGAAACATTTTTATGATCACAAAAATATTTTTTTGTGTATTTTCTAAACAATTGGTCATCCCTTTTGTATTTGCTTAATTAAACAACTTTAATTAAATACTTTAATCTCCAAATAATTGATAACTAAGAAATAGCATACAGAAATTATAAGTTCATTTATTAAAATAGTTCAACAAACTTGATTTCCTCATCTGGCAAGAGTATTGAGCGTTTAAAACATATCTCTCCAAAGAGTTTACTTTTGAAATAGTAGTGCTGTGGACATCAAAAGAAGTTAAATATATTCTAACAACTTCAAGTGCTTAAAAAAACTTCACCAAATTTTGGAATGGATTCTTCTTTCTATACTGTTTCTTCATGTAATATTTCACCTTCTTCCTGTGAGCCTTTGGCATTACAAATTTTTTTCTACGTCCTCTGGAGAACCAGAGGTGTTCTCAAGATCATCCCATCGGACAAACTATTCAAAATTTGTGTCCATATCAGGGGAAATTTTCACCCAATTTTCATGGTCAATCACATCTACATCAATTTCCATAGAATTATTATGATTGAATCCAGCCTTTGTAAAACAATTTGATATTTTTTGAGTTGTAACAGAATTCAATGCAGCTGTTACCATGTGCATGCCTTGAAGGATGTTCAGTTACAAATGTTTGTTCATTTCCATATAACATCTACATCTACATTAGTACCCTGCAAGCCGCCTTTCGGCGTGTGGCAGGGGGTGCAAGCACCATGAATTTACTGAATTTACTTCGCTAATCTATTACTTTCGCGTATCGTTCGCGGAAAAAATGAATTCTTGTATCGATTCGTTTTAGCATCTATTTCTCTGATCTTTCTCGCAGTGTCTGAACGGCCTATGTAACATGGGGGGCGCATTATGTCAGCTACATCATCTACGAACGTGCTTTCTCTAAATTTATCAAGGAGATTTAGTCTTTGTCTAAGCCTTCTATTTTCTAAAGATTCCCATCCTGCGTCCTGAAGCATTTGCGTTACACTCACTGTCTTGTCGTAACAATTCTTTACAAAACGTATCGCCTTCCGTTGCACTTTTTCTAATTCCCGAATACAACACTTCTCTGCAGGGTCCCATACACTACACGCATATTCCAAGTGAGGCCTGACCAACGCAACGTAACATCTCTCACGGACTTTTTCATCGCTTCTACCGACAATTCTCTTCACAAATCCAAGTTTTCTAAGCGCTCGACCACATATTTTATGGATGTGGGTACCCCAGCTTAAGTTATTAGTGAGGGTTACTCCAAGGTATTTCACCGTTTCTACTGTTGATAAAGTTTTACCTTGGAGCCTGTACGTATAATCGTTGGCATTATTTTTCCTTGGGAAGAAGTTCATTACTGAACATTTATCTATGTTGAGTTCTAATTGCCAATCATCGCACCATTTCATAATTTTATCTAAGTCGCACGATAGGGTTAATCTATCCTCTGAGTTTCCTATTTCCCTGTAAATGACCGTGTCGTCCGCAAATATCCTAACTTTACTATTAATGTTACTGCTAAGGTCGTTGATGTATACTAAAAATAGTAACGGTCCTATTACACTTCCTTGTGGTACGCCCGAGGTCACTTTAACCGAATTGGAACTTACACCATCTAACACGACTCGTTGTTCTCTATCGGTGAGAAAGTCCTTTATCCAATTTATTACCTGTGAATTGATTCCTGCAACTTGTAATTTGTACAATAATTTCTCATGTGGAACCTTGTCAAATGCTTTCCGAAAATCTAAAAATATCGCGTCGACTTGTTTTTTATTTTCGGCCGATTTCAAAATGTCGTGAACTAACAACGCTAGCTGAGACTCGCAGGATCGTGTCTTACGAAAACCGTGTTGGTTACTCACTATGAATTTGGACGTGTCGAGAAAACCCATTAAGGAACTAACTATTATATGTTCCATTATTTTTCCGCTCAGTGACGTTAAAGATATAGGCCTATAATTCGCTGGATCCTCCTTTGAGCCGCTTTTAAATATTGGAGTAACATTCGCAATTTTCCAATCTCTCGGAACTTTTCCTTCGTTCATAGATTTTTCGAAAATTATTTTCAGAAAGGGGGCTACGCTTTCCGCAACTTCCTTGAATACACGAGCTGGTATTTCTTCAGGACCAGGAGCTTTATTAGGTTTAATTTGCCGCAAGAGTTTAATAATGCCGTCTTCACTGAAGGTGATATTCGACATGGCTTCGGACCGATCGATTTCTGGTAGTGTACCCGTTGTGTTGTTGGGCGTAAATACGCTACGGAAAAAATCATTTAAGATGTTTGCTTTGCTCTTGGCATCGTTTATTATGTTACCGCTATTATCTTTTAATGAACCTACCGTTTGTTTTTTACCTTGGACCTCACGCACGTATGACCAAAAGGCTTTAGGATCTTCATCTAAGTATTCGCATAAGACCTTTCTTTTGAATTGTCGGAGGGCATCTCGCATGGTTCGCTTTGTTTCTGATTTCGCTTGTTTGTATTCGCTCTTTACTTGATCCGTGTTGGTATTATTTGAATTCCTCGTGTAGGCTTTTAATTTCGAGTGTAGACGTCTCTGTTTCTTAAGAGCTTTTCTTGTATCTTTATTGTACCATCTTGGATCATTGCTCTGTTTGGAATATTTGAAGGGCAAAAAAATAACCATGAGGTCGCGCATTTTCCGTAAAAACAAATTCCAAGCATCCTCTGTGTTTAGACTCATCGAACGCGCTTTATACACAGGAAAATTAGTTGTTAGCGAATCACGAAATCCTTTAAAGTCCGCTTTTGAATACAAATACATTTTGCGCTTAGGTTTTTGGTGCCTAACCAAGTTGATATCTAAATTTGTAACGACGGCTTTGTGATCTGATAGTCCATCGGCGACAGATGTATTTATTAATCGCTCGGGCGTATTAGTGAAAATAAGATCTAATATATTAATTTCTCTGGTAGGCTCTTTAACCATCTGGTGTAACGAATTTCTTTGTGTTATACTTAATAAACTTCTACATGAGTCGCTATCCCTAGCTCGTACTTTAACTACGTTATTAAGCCAGTCGATGTCAGGGAGATTGAAATCCCCTCCAATTAGAATTATGCTATTATTATTTTTACGCGAATAAAAGTTTATTTCTTCGTTAAGACTACGCAGAACCTCACGTGAAGAGTTGGGTGGCCGGTAAAAAGCACACACATTTGTATTCGGCTTATTTGGCTGACTAATCGTGCACCAGACGCTCTCGATGTTCCCGTTTAAAAACGTATGTGTGCTACTCTGCAGTGAACTTTTGACAGCTATGAATACTCCGCCACCTGTTTTATCCTGACGATCTTTACGATAGATCTTGAAGTCTTTAGGAAATACTTCGTAGTCGCTAATTTCATTTGTTAGCCAGCTCTCTGTACCTATTATTATATCAGAATTGTTGGTTCGGGAAAAATGTTCAAGTTCGGCTACTTTATTTCTGATGCTCCTACAATTTACGACAGCTATCGATAAGTTATTAACATAGGGTGAAGCCCTAGTGACGCGTTGTGGATCATTTACTTTTACATTAACAGTATTTCGTGTCATTTCCGTACTGACAACCGGCATTATTTCCGCATTTATTTGAGTTCGAAGATCCACTGGTTTGCTTAAGTTGGGAGCATCCCCTTTATTCGAAATTCCCTTTATCCTAAAAAATACCTACAATGCTCGTATATCCTATGAGCCACCCCTCTCGCCGCCGTAGCATTGTAATGAACTCCATCGTACAAGGCGCGGGGGTACGATAGGAGGGTCGGCCGAAGGTCCACAAAGTCGGCTCCCATGCCCCGACAGAACTCCCATAACCTCGCGTTCAGTCCATCTATCTTCCTCCGAACACGATGGCCACAGTCGATCCGCGGGACAATGCTGCAGATGGAAAGCCGCACATCGATGCCAAGCGACCCCCGCACGCGCTCGACCTCAGAATTCAGGTCCTTAAAAGAACCTAGAATGTCCTCGGGAGCGCGGTGACAGGCGTCGTTGACACCAACATGGGCCACCACCCGCAGCCGAGAACAACCCGTGCCCTTGGCCGCCGCACCTACCGCACCCGTGGCGTGGGCCACACGCCCTGAGGGTATACACCAAGATGTTACACTCATGCCACCTCCCTCCCTATTCGCCACCTTCCGCAATGGAGCCACCAAACGCTTGACATTAGAGCTCCCTATCAGTACAATCCCCCCACCCCGACTTCCCTTAGGCGCAGCTACTCTGGAGGGCAGAGCGGCAGGCATGGTCGCCCGAACGGGCTCATCAGCACTTTGCAGCGCCGAGAACCTATTGCGGACAGGAAGTGGTTTCGGCGTCACCTCTCCAACATTCCTACCAGCCCGCGCAGCTCCTCCACTCCTCGTAGCCAGCCTCCATTCGGGCTCCAGGAATGGAACCGACCCCGAATGATTGGAAGAAGGCCGTACCCCCTCCGCGACAGTCCAACCAGCGTTGACTCTAGGGCGAGCCCTAGTTGTCGACGCAGGCCGAGCTGACCCGGAGTTGGCCGTCCTCCCACCCCCCACCGGAGCTAGCCCCCTCCTTAGAACCATCGAACGAAGCTCTCCAAGGGCCCTCTCAAGGTTGCAGATCCGTGCCCACAGGGGGTCGGTACCCACATTCCTTTCGCGAGCACCAAGGGAAGACCTGTAGGAAGCCATCCTATTGCTACAGACTTTAAGATTTCTGGTTAAAACGAAGACAACTAAAAATGAAAACTATTTACCCCACGCTGGGCTTTACCTGAGAGTCAAGAAAGGGACTAGATTTCTAAATTGTAAGATGGCTTTCGCAAAATAAGTGCACCAACGTACGAAACGGACTTAGAAAGATAAACTACTTCGGATATTTATGTCAGTAAGAAGATTTAATTGGAAAATTACACAAAAACCAAATTAGTTATACAATGTTTCGCTCGCTAAAAGTAAATTTTTGTTCAAATGAGATAGCCTGACTGCACAAGGGTTAAAAGTTTTCCTTTAAGGGAATTTAAAACAGAGCACTAAAGTAAAGAATTTACTCAATACAGCCAAAGCAATATGAAGAGTTTTATGGATACGTCCAAAAATAAACCCTATAACCACAGGAATATGTTATAAGTGAAGGAGAAAGATAAAAAATAAAAGGGTAAGTTGTACTTAACGCTCGTTCGGTCTGGATTCGCCGCTTCAAGGGTCAACTGCAGACACTTCAATAAAACTGCAACCGGAATAGATGCACTAAACACTAAAAAAAAGCACTACACTTAACACTAAATGTAAACTAAGTAAAGAAACTGTACGCTATAAGTGAACACGTGGAAGAAACAACGATGGAATGCAGGTAGGACGTCTGCGGCTGCAACTCAGTAGGTGCACTCAGGAGAGAGAGAAGGGCACGTCCGTCTCCTTTGACAGCTAGGTCAGGAATGACTTATGGATGGACCTAGGTTAGGAATGACTCATGGCACCCCCTTGGGTTCTCCTCATTCAGTAGTTTGTGGAAATATTCTTTCCACCTACTCCGGATCTTTTCATCTTCTCGTAATACCACTCCTGATGTGTCCTTCATTTGCCTAATTGATGTTATATCTTTCGAGGCTCTATCTCTAGCTTTAGCTATCCTAAGCATCTGTCTTGCGCCATTTTTCTTCTCAATTTCCTCATAAGCTTCCTCTATCGCCTTTGCTTTTGCCCTTGCCACAGCCCTTTTTGCATTTTTCTTTCTCATTTTATAAGTTTCCATGTCTTCTTGAGACCCTGTCAGATCCCACCTCTTCTTTGCTTCTTTCTTTTCTTTTATCTCTTTCTGTACCTCTTCGTTCCACCACCACGTTTCCTTTTCCTCTGGTGGCCCCTTTCCTGATGTTTTACCCAGAATCTCTTCTCCGGCTTTTCTAATGATATTGCTATTTATTTCCCACCATTCCTGTACCCCTTCTGGTAACCTCAGTTCCTCTAGTACTTTTTCTTTGAATTTGTTTCTTAAGGTTTCCTCCTTCAGTTTCCACCACTTGATTCTTTGCTGTCTTTGGTTTTTGTGCTTTACTTTGGTATCTGCTTTAATATAGCAGTCCGCCACCACTAGTCTATGTTGCTGCGTTAAACTTTCTCCATTTATTACTTTACAATTCCTCATCTCCTGTAGGTATTTCCTCCGACAGAGTATGTAGTCAATCTGGCTCACTCTATCTCCACTCTTGTAGGTAATCAGATGTTCCTCTCCCTTCCTGAAGCATGTGTTGACAATAGTCAAATCATACGCCACCGCATGTTCCATGATTCTCTCTCCCTCTCCATTCCTCTCTCCAACACTCCATCGTCCATGCGCTCTTTCTTCTCCACATCGCCTTCTTCCTACATGCCCATTTAAATCCGCTCCAATGATTACTCTTTCATTTTCAGGTATTTCCATTATTACCTGGTCGAGTTGCCTCCAGAATACATTCTTTTCTTCCTCCTCACAGCCTGCTTGTGGTGCATAGCCACAGACTATAGTGGTTGAGCCTCGGCCAATCTCAAGCTTGACACACATAATTCGGTCACTCTTCCGTTCCACCTCATATATTCCTCCCTTTAGTTCTTTGTCAATGATTACTCCGACTCCATTTCTTCCCTTCTCATCCGTCCCACTGTAGATAAGCTTGTATCCTTCTGCTAGTTCTTTCGCTTTATTTCCCTTCCACCTGGTCTCCTGTATGCACAGTATATTCACCTTTCTTCTACTCATTAAATCTACTATCTCCCTGCTCTTTCCATTCATCGTCCCAACATTCAGCGTGCCAATTCTTATTTTCTGGGTCTCTTTTTTCAATTGGACTAACCTCTTTAGCCGAACCCGTCCTTGGTTCGGTAGCCCATGACCATTTCTCACAGTTTTCGGGCGACATAACTGCGCGTCGCTTGCGGGGAACGCCCTAGCCATCATTTTCTCCTTTTCTGTCATATCATCCGAGGTTTTGGCAGGACTTTTTTACGGCCGGATGCCCTTCCTGACACCAACCCTCACCATTTATCCGGGCTTGGGACCGGCACCTAAGTGGGCTAGGTTGCCCACCTCGGTGGCTGGTTTATTATATAATTATATAATGCATATAATCCCTAAATACATATAATCCCTGAAAATAGGAATGAATGTGATGATGTTGCTATGGCAACATCTTGTACGTAATCTTGTACGATGAAAAACCAAGTCTACATTTTTAGAGGCATAAAAACATGCTCTTTCATAAAAAAATCATTTGAAAGAGCTTTGAGAGGGTCTTTTTTAGTAAACGTGAGCTGAATATACCCAATTTTTGGTGTCGTAACGAAATTCGTAACATTTACACACAATTTTTAAATTAATGGAAGGTTTTGGGAAAACAACATTTTTTATACTTACACCATATATTAAGTGGTTATAAGGCACAAAGTTTTGCGTTTATCTTATATTTATTTTCAAGGATATAAAGCGGCAAACTTTAAATTTTATTTCGAGCCACGATTTTTTGGACCGATTTTGCCTCAAATTTTCTGCTCACGAAAGTTTGCTTATTATGTTGTGTAATAGAAAAACAAAGGTTCTGTAAGAATACCAAGTTTTGTTTTCCTCTACAGAATATTTCTTGAGATAACGTTTCCCTAATTTGAAAAAAACTCAATGTCGTACTGTGAAAGGCTGTGGTAGGGGGTCAAACAAATGACTATATCTCAGCAAGGATTGTATCGATGGATATAAATTTGGCCAATGTTCATTGAGACTATGAGTTAATGTTCACACAAAATTTCATTCAAATCTGTGATGGTTGAGTAAGGCAATTCTCTAAAATTGGATCACTTGAGATGGAATGACCCAGATGCTGTCATCCAGGCATTTTTATTGTTGGTATATTTACATGGCAATTTCCGGACATTTTTGAAACACCTTTGTTTCGCAAATTTAACTATAATTAGAGGTTTCAATTTTCCACTACCATCTGAATTTACACATAAAAGTATCATTATATAATCAAAAGTATAATTATCCTGTCTTTAATTTTCTTGGCACCATGGCAGTTGCCTCTTCTGGTAATAAGAGTTTTTGATGGAAGAAGGTTGAAAAAACTCATGTTTCATCGGCATTTAAAATATCTCTCGTCATATAACTTTCTATATGCTTAATCGATGTTTGTCTCTTCCAATAGTCAACAGTTCCTTCATCAACATCGGCACTTTCACCGGAAACACTTCTATGCTGAAGTGTTTGGCGCTTCTGAAATCTATCCAGCCATCGGGATCGTAGAAATACGCGAACATGCTTTCAGACAATAAGCATAGATTTTTCAACTGGCTTAGATTTCTCATATTTATGTAATGATACCATTGACAAGCCTTTTTAAATGGCACTTATTTAAATAAATTAGATGGAAAAGGTTACTTCTATATTTTTAGCCTAAATTAAAGTGACGTTATAGCAACATAGTTACCATTTCTTTGATTGTTCTGTATAAATTTCGTAATACAGAATGAAGTTGACGATTCAATATTACATTTTCTTGCATCATTTATTGTTCGCATGTTTATATCATAAGCTTTTCCTCCTAACAAGCAAAGTGGCGGGATATTAATAATAGAGTAAAATAACAAAGTTAACGTTAATCTTTTATTTAACTAACGAAAGAGAAAAAATAAAAAATGAGCAAAACAAAATCTAATGCAGACTGTCAACCTGTAAGCTAATACTTATTAGCACCAGCAATAAGATAGCATCAGTTTTGCACTAAAATGAGCCTCTATGTTCCGAGGACCAATGTTCTTTTTCAGTAAATGCGGGTTATAGATTAAATCGCGATTCACTAAATGCGGGAAAATAATGCATTGTTTATATACAAATATGGTCGGGACCAGAAAAAATATTCACTAATTGTGGGAACGTTAAATCGGGGTTTTTGTGTATATCGATTCCTAGTAAACATGACTTTAATTTAAAATATGTTATTCAATATACAAAAATACTATGTCAACATGAAGAGTTTTACGCAGAATGCCCGAGGTTTGGACTCAACGCGCATGTTATATTCCTACTATTAAACGCCCCCGTCAAGAATGACGGGACTTAATTTAGTTTAAAAATATATCTATTATCGTATATATCTGGTCCTCCTAACACAAAAAATTTCTGCCGCAAGATCATATTAATTCAATATATTTCTTACCATTATTTATAATATTTATTCTACTGCTTTCAAGTCATGAAAGCCTACTTTACGTAAATTTCTTATAAAAATTTAAGAACTGATTATCCCCGTGCACTCATATGGGATAGTTCTTGAAATCAAGATTCAACAATGGCCTTAGTCGTCAAAGGGATGGGTTGTTTATTTCCCAAAGATTTTACGAAATTTTCGCGTGTTTTATCCAAATCTTCAAAAGTTGGGATCTATATCAACATTTCACGACTACAATAAGAATCTATGATCATTTTCCTTTCTTTTGACTCTCCTCTTGAATTCATGGGACCATTGTTTAATTTTGTAAAAGAAACAACCTCTGCAGGTAACGAAAACCTATTTTACGTACATTTCTTATGGAAAAGTATACTAACTGATTATCTCCGTGCATTTATGTGGGATATCCCATGAAATCAATGAACAACAATTGCCTTGGTCGTCAAAGGGATGGGTTGTTTATTTCCGAAACATTTCACGAANCCGTTTTTATTTTAAATAATGTTAATTTACAAAAATTTTAATGCCTGGTAAATTAATTTTTCTTATCCAGTGAAAACATTTAGAAGTAGTTTCATTTTAAATTACTCAACTTTACTTACATTTATTTACATTCTGCTTAGTCATTAACATTTCAAATATTGCGACAAAGCGACATTTCTGATTTACACAGTTCTTGATTATATTAATTGAAAATTTATGCCAACACTACAATAATTTATTAAATAAATCACCATATCTTAATTAGGATACATTATTGATACATACTTGCTATTGGTGGTGCAAATAACCTAAGCCGTTGAAGCACCCTAAACCTGAACACTACTACTACAATAAGTTAATAGACTGATAAAGTATTTGATAATTTGAATTATATTCTGAAGTAATCTTGTTTTCAAAGTGTGACATTTACTTACGCTTGTTGGTTTTAGCTAATAATCCTTCAATGTTGAAATATTGATTTGAGGGATTTCGTATTATTCTTTCGTAAATTCGACAAAATCTTCTTTAAGGATGATTTTCAAAAACGTTTCAATTGCTTTCAAAATGTTCAAAACGTTGAAAACATTCCGATTCGTAGGGAATAAGCAAATATCATTGTTGTCGATGTTTTGCACATACTAATTACTTTTACATCTAAAGCTCGTTTAAGAACAGAAAATTTAATTACAAATATTTACGATGCTATACATTGAATTATTTATACGTTGTTTCCAATAATTCTTAATTTCCTCATTTTAACTTTCGGACAACAATATCGAAAGTAATGAAAACCATTATATATTTTAAGCAATATCAATTTATCTAGATTTCGATATCAAATGTTTAATGCATTTGATTCAATGAAATCGTTTATAAGTAGCTTTGATTTAAATTAACTAATTATACTTACATTCATTTACATTCCGGTTGGTTAGAAGCATTCCAAATATTGCCCAGAGCTAAAGCGACATTCTTTATTTATACAGTTCTTGATTTTAACTTTAGAACATCTAAGCCACTGCAAATCATCTTTATTTAAGAAAAGTTAATGGTTGAAGTCTCGAATAGGTGCCCCTCGCAGAAAATGTCCATTGAATTTCGAAATAAAAGCAAAATTATTTCAAAATGGGACCTTAAAACGTTAAATCAAAAGAACAAGATTGGTTGCACATTTAACCTTCGAATTAACAAAGTTTGATAAAAATCCGTTCCAGTTTAGGTATTTTAATTAATGAAGAAATAAAGCCTTGCCCACTCGAAAATGAAAAATCACATGCAATCTTATAAAAACACATTTTTAGCTCCGGGGTTCGACTCCGGGTCTTTCCGGGGATGAAATCAAGCATGCCGAGGTTTCCAGTAATTGGAAATCCAACGCAGTTTACCGCGTCTCTCTAAATCTAACTGTTTCTGAGATACGGAGGTGGAGAGACAGACGGACGGACGGACACTTGTGACATTATGTATAATATGATGATATGATTGCTTTTCTATCGTGGCACTTGTTAACAAATCGTATCGCACTACACTTTCTCGAGTTTGCAGATACACGTTTCATCCAACGGTTCCCATATACTCGCCGCATATTTTAGATTAACCAGAAAGAAATGATACCGGCCTCTAACCTTTCCTTCGTATCTACTCATAAGGCACGTTTAAAAACCCAGCATATTATTTGCCGCAGATTGCTCGGAAATGTGTGCTCCGCATTATGTGTAAGTTATTTGTGTGATTCCGAGGTATTCAACTAAGTCGACTACATTTGTATTCGTTCCCCTAATTCTGTACAAAAAGAATAACATAAATTTAAAAAAGATAGAACTATAGAACAATGTACACTCGCAACATTAAAAAATTAACGTTTCATAGTGAGGGAAATGTTGAAAAACTTCTTCAGGCAAATTAATTGTTCAAACATCTCATCGCCCAATCAGAGAGTAATATTAACAGATTCCTTCGGGAACGCAGTGGTGAATTACCACCTTGTTTGTATCACTGCTACGTCAGTGCAGTGCGAAAGGATATTTTCCAAGAATAATTACTGACAGACGAAGCAAATTTAAACCAGAAAAATGTTCCCAGGTTATTTCTCTGGCACATAACTTAAAATAAATACATACATTATGTATAATTCTTTTTTATTTTTGGAAGAAGTTGATTATTTTTTATAATTTTGTTAGATTTTCAATCATTCCCCAGAAAAGGGTATTTTTAGTTTCCTAAATATTGTAATGACTGATTTGCGCCATGTAACTAATACTTGTTTAGTAATTAATAGAAACCTGAGTTTATTTGAAGTGTTCTTTTTATCTCATTTGGGTTGTTTCATATGGCAAACTCACTTATTTACTCACTATGATTTTTCATATAAGTAGTAATAATATTTTTGCCTAATAAAACTTGATATTTTCTTTCCTACCGGATATGATACATTATTTATACCAACCTATTTTCGTAGCTAAATTACTGTACTAACTATAATTTATTATTTAATTTCTCTATAGTAATGTATACAGACAGATGCTGAACCTATTGCGCTCTGCTTCGCCGGCTGGAAGGCCGGTCCCATATTGTTCCGCCGGACAATGTGTGTATGTACAAGTCACAAGACGGAAATGTTGTCGTGGGCTTGTATGTAGACGACATTTTCCTATGTGGACAATCCCAAAAATTATTGGTGTTGAAGGGAAGATTGAAGGAGATGGTGAATGTGAACGATTTGGGGCCAGTGGAAAATATACTGTCACTGTGTATGACGAGAGATGACAACGGCGATACGATGAGCATACCAGAAGAAATTGGTAAAATCTGCCGGCTTGGAGGAGTGTCTCAACTCCAGTGATGATTCAGAGGGTTCCTGTGGAAGATGACGGCGACCAGTGGGAAGGGTGTAAATATCGACAGACAGTAGGCAGCCTACTGTACGTGGCAAACCAGACAGGAGCTGACATATCTTACCCGATCAGTTTTGAGATGTCCCTGCCCAACCAAAGGGGACTGGAAGAAGGTGAAGCATATTCTGAGGTAACGATGGACTTCAAGCTACACTACCAGAAGGAACGCAAGCCAGTGTCAGTCTACGTTGACGCGGATTTGGGTGTCGATCGAGAGGATAGGTCGACCAGTGGATATGCCATAGTGTTTGCCGGTAGGGCTGTAAGTTGGCAGTAGCGCAAGCAGAAAACGGTGGCACAATCTACTGTGGAGGCGGAGTATGTGGCCATGTGTGAGGTAGGGAAGGAAGTTTGTTGGCTCCGATTACTACTCATTGAGTGAGACCAGGAAAGATATATATATAAAATATCCCAGAAATTAATAATTTCAGATCATGACGTGATACTAGCTGATACGTAAACAACGATAGTTAAATCTCTTAAGCCGCTAAGGCAAATATATGTATTTAGCAAGTGTAATTTTCCGGAATTCAGGAAATACATCAACGTATGCAGGGATGATTTTTGCCGCTTTGTGGGTGAAAACACAATCGATGATAGTTGGAATGAGTGCCTTTGCATTATCAAAGATGGTTTAGCTAAATACGTACCGACTAAGAGCATGCGCGAGCGAAAGGATCCACGCTGGACGAAGCCTAAGCTAAGATCAATGCATAGGAAGCAAAGGCTTATTCATTCCCGTTTGAAGAAACTTAAAGCATGTGGTGCTAATATAGNCTAACTGTCCGGCATTCGCCCAAAGACGGGAGGAAAACCCCTCCAAAAACCTCCCGTAGACAGTACACATTCAATACAACCAATTAATATATACATACAATACATCTGAATAAACATACATACATAAAGTTGAAATTAATTTTCCCACATACCATATTTTGCAGTGTCTATACACATATATACATATAAGTTATACATAGTCGAGTTCAAGAGACTTAAGTTAAAATACATTACATAATGAACATGCAACATAAGAACAAACATAGAAATTAGCAGCTTTTAATTTTTGCTTTGAAGATTTTAATATTTTTAGGCATTGGGATGAGAAGATCTCCAGGTTTCTATGTTCACCACGTAATTCGCTTTTAATTTACATAATAATAATAATTTGTTTCATACAAACAGGAAGACCCCAATTAGTAATTGTTATTAATAACAAACACAGCCATTCCCAAACGAGAAAAATCCGATTATGCAGTATTTGAATACTAGCATGCTAACCAATCCACCACCGCGGCCGGTAAATTGTAAAATTAACATCGAAGGTTAGTTGAAAGAATCGCCACTTCGGCCTCATCCCGCCTATTAAGGAGTCAAAGAAAAGTGGTACTAACGCGATAAATCGGAATGTTTTCGCGAAAGTTCATCATTCGCTGTCACAGCGTTAGCGGGAAGACAACCGTTTAACGACTGTCGTTCTCAGGTCCGAGGGAGCTGTCAGGAACAATAAAGGGAAAGAGACAGTGTGGAATAGACGGGGAGAAAGCGTCAGAAAACTGTTCTTTTGTTTAAATCCGCGGTTGAGGGAAAAGGGGCGTCAAAAGCCGGTGGGCAGCAGCCCTTTGTTCCGCGCCCCAGGCACTTCCCTCACAACACACTTCTTGACCGTAGTTGGGGTCATGGTGGATGTAAAAGGAGAAAGCTCATGGGCTAGTACTCCTTGTTGTGTCTGAGGAAATATCATTTTGAATCCTCTCTCATAGTGCGTAGGGCATCGAATCGGAACTGCACCGATTAAATACGCAACTTACACTGGAAAAATCGGAAATTTCTCTCAAAGGCGTCGATCTTTAAGTGCCCCGCAAACCCGAACCGGAATATGACCAGTGTTTCGGTCGGATCCCGAACTGATTTTTTTGTGAAACGGATTGTAAACTGAGGCGGAAAAGTAACGGTTCGATGCCTTGACAACATGTCTACCATGGAAGGTGAAACTTAAAATTGTCTGGAGCTGGCGTTTACTGTGGCCATACCTAATGAAAAATAACACACGAATGAAACTGTTAGACAAGAAACTCAACTCCTAAATGTATTTACTTTGCGAATTCCTCGTAAGAGGTTGGTTGGCAACTGAATTATACGAGCGATAGTCTTCTTTAGTACGTCCAGTGTATTTCTATCTTGATAATGGTCAGTTTTGGAACCGTAATATTTATATTTCATTATGTTCTTTTTATGATCTTTTACGGGAATATATTTCTAGTTGTTATGCCTATCTTTTTTCGTTTCGTTTCGTTAGCGGAGATTTCAGATTCGATAGCAGCGTTACGGCCATGATAAACTCCCTCGGGTGGAGTTCACTACAGAAGGTCAGAATACAGACGGAAGCTGTTCGATAAATTCATCAGCCCAGAATTTTCAGACGAGGTCGAAGACATCATAATTCCAGTTCAAAACGAACGCGATCTACGAGAGGCGTCAACCAAGCGATATAAGGAGACAATCGCTAGAACAGATAGCTACTTCTGGTCGTTTTTTCTTCGGAGCATTGGAGAGGCTAACAGGATAGATTAGGTACGAATATATGGTGTTGATACACCCCCTGCCATACGCCAATCGGCGGCTCGCGGGTTAAAATTCTAAATCTAAATCCAAAATCTAAGATGTATTGAGATACCTTGTACGATACATGCTGACAATCAGGGAGCTATTTGTCTGAGCAAAAATGAGACTCTTTCTGAGGGAGATAAACATATGATCATAAAGTTTCATTTTTTATGGCAGAGGGGTTAGAGGGTATAATCTGTTTTAAATTTATGCCGTCAAGTGAGAACGCGGCTGATGAGTTTACCAAAGGGGTACCAGGCCCTAGAGTGAAGGAGTGTGTAGCTAAACTAGGACTTAAGTGATCTTTGGTTGACATTACTGTGATTACATTTTGAGTTTGGGTTTTAAGGTGAAAAAATGATTCTAACAAGGTATAGTGTCAATGTTGTTTAAAGAGTTTTGTTGTGTTAAATAAATATTGTTTTGTAGTGTTTATATATTTCGCGCCATTTAATGTGGATGCCTATTTACTCTAATTGTTGGTTTTGTTTGGCGATTATTCTCGCGCGTCTTAGCGTTTGTGATGTGCGTTTATGTAAAGGCGAGAAGCGGTCACGAAGGGATAATAAATCCATCATCATATATTCTGCGATCTCTTCTTCTCCTCAAATTATTCCAGTACGAAGCTGCTTGACAATCCCGCCGTAGTTGGCTGACATTGAATGCAGAAGCATTTTACACTAATCTTTTCCCATTTATTCTCGATAGATTCCCACAACACATCTGCAGTTCTTTTGTCTGACTTCTGCAAACATGCACCGAAACACGCCAACTCGTTGGATATATTAAATCGTGTATTCGGTGGACGACACACTGAAACTGATCCAGAAGAAGTCGTTGAAAAAGTTTTCTCGTCTGAAAGTATATCCTTCCTCTAGAATTCTTTCTCTTGGCTCAAATAATATTGAGCGAACTCCAGATTAGTGCAGGATGTGCTTCCGTGAGGACACGCAGCAAATATTCGGTGGCAGAAAATTGTTATACCAGCAGGTAAATTCTGGCTTCATTGGTGAAGCAAAATCGGCTCCCGGAACAAATCTTAAAAGATTATCGTCTTAACCCGAAGAAGAGGATCTTGGTCTCCCTTGAAGAGGTCTTCGCTCAACAGAGTGTTCAGTTTCCCACCTTTTAATCTCCGATACCGTGGATTCCGTAACATCTATTCGCCGGACTATTTCCCTGCATGCACACTCTAAAAAGCCAACTATCATGCTTTTTCTTCGTGTAGATAATGGAGCCATCTCAACTTCATATTGAAAAAAAGCGAAAAGACAGTAACTTGAATAAATAAATAATTCACGATCAAATAGAAAACTATCAAAAGAAAAACTGAGTAGTGCTGAGTCCAGAATTACAGAATATCCACACCCGAGTTGAGTCAGGGGAGAACGATTTGAAATTGTCCTAACGCAGCAGGAGTTAATCTTTGTCAATTCACATTTCTTAGGAAAAACATATTCCTCATGAAAAGTGGGAAAGAGCCATTAGATACGAAGAAGACCAGAATTATTTTGGGATATGAAAGAATACATCAGATCGGTAATTGCCACTCCTTTTGTGTTTAGATTATCTGGGAAAGCTCCTTACCCCTTGGACTGCGTGGTAATTGAGAATTGAAACCTTGGGATTCAAGATGCAATTACCGACCCTTTTCCCATACCTAAGAGCATACACCCCCTTCCTCCCCTTGCCAATGTTGCCGAAATAGTTTTTAATTTGTTCCTCCAAATAGTTTTATTTCTGGCCACTAAATCACACCACCAAGTGTTGCTTTTATTTTGGAGACCCTTGCACATCCGGACCTCTAAAATGTCGGACTTAGCAATCTCTAGTCGGAGGTGCAGCGAAAGCCGTCATATCAAATGTTAACATATTTTCTGAATAAACGTGGAAAAGCCTCATATACGATCTAATCATACGACAGGATTTCTTAATTTATCTTCCTCATCAAAGGTATGCCTGTAATAGTTTTGCAGGTACATACCCGACCTTCCGGGTAAACATTTTGGTCCTAATGGAAACCAATCCCGTTGTAGGCAAACGCCTTCCAGATGCCCTCCGCTTCTCTGCACTGTTAACGGCCCTGAGCAGTGGTCCCCTAACGCCATTCCTCTACGTGTTCCGGAATGAGGCGGCTAAGACAGAGGCCATCAAGCTACTCTTGTGGTGGAGAACGAGGGACGATCCTGGGACTCCCAGATGGGGAGACTCCATACATTCTCCTCTGACCAGACCAAGGGCGCCTCCTCTGGGAAGGGGTAAAGTGCCCCCGTGGTGCCCTCCCAGGGGTGCAGTCTCCCTCGACAGCGGCGGGGATCTGGAGCGGCCGGCACCACACCTGTCTCCAAGGCAAGCAGTCCTAATTTAAGCTCAAATTTCCTCATTCTAATTACCTTTTTAGAGGTTTTTTCGGACTCGGTTGACGGAGTTGAATTCCGAGCTCGAACCAAAATTTGGACCACAAAATGCAATCAATATTAGGCTCATATTTGGCACGGATTTTATTTTTTCGGGCGAAATATTCCGCATACCACTACCTCTATTGACATCGCCGCGCTCTGCGGCAATAGACAGGATCGACTGAGGAAAAATGATTGATAATTCCATTTTTAATAAGATCCTTATTATCTAAAACGGTAAATAAGAAATGTCTGGCAGTAAATGCCAATACTAATGCATTGTATACCAATATCGGGAATAGTTCGGCGGAAGTTGAGGAATAGAGTTTAAAAGACAGTTTCCTCCGACAGGATGAGAAACGAAGTTAAATAGTTTTGAGTGAATGTTCTTGTTGATGACAAGAAACTATGCCATCGAATAAGACCATCGTTGCATCTCACTCCCGCAAGTGGGTCATTCAGACCGTGCCACTTCTATTCTTGGGCCATTCCCAAGAGTAAAGCACGACTATTATTTAAAAACATCGTCGAATGACTTTTATTGTAAAAGAGCAATTTCGAACCCATATTCTGGCATTCGATAACATTTTTTCAAATATCGCACAGATCTAGGTCCTGGAGCGAGAGGCAGGATTCGGTGTCCGTTCACAGTTTCACTAAGTGCGGGCAGTGCGGAATCGGCGACCAGGTGCCAATGCTGGACCTCACCGAGAACCCGAGTGGCTCCATCCCCGCCCCCGAGGCCTCCCAGGCCGACCCTCCTCCGGAGGTGGCGTCCAACACCTCCGACAAACCAAGAAGGGAAAGCACATTCCGATTGGCCTTCCTGCCGAGATCGAGGCGCTGCCAGACGTGTATCCGACAGAATTCGGATTCATCCTCGGGCAGCGGACACCCGCTGTTGAGGGAAGGATCCGCCATAACAGAGAGCAGTCCGCGGAGGCCGCACTCGCCAACGACCGGCGTAGTTGAGGAGATGAAGGACCTGGAAGTGTTGGCCGAAGTGCCCGTTGGGCGGTCTAGCGGTCAGCAGAATGACATCATACTGGAACTGGAGGAACAGTTCTCCAGGCGATCTGCGTTGACAACCCAGTCAAGAGCTGACCGCTTTTCTACTTCTTCGAATCTTACACAGGTAACGAAAAATAAACCTTTCTTCGTCAACTCGCTGCTACCTTCGCAATTACTACGATTTTTGCTTTCTTTTTCATACTTTATCCAACATTTTCTTTTTTCTACCCCTCTTATTTTTCCGTAGCTTTCCACTCGAAAACATTCCAACATCCTATTTTCTGCACACTTCTTTTCCGGTCCCCGACGGTGGGTGACAGTTTTCTTTTCTTTCACATTTTTCCTCTCCAGCAAGAGAAAGGAAAGCGTGTTAGACTTGACACACGGAGGAGCGCCTTAAAACACAAGGTTAAACAGGTGTATAAAATAATTGGGACTCGAACCCTGATCTCCAACTATCCAGACACGTACTCTAACCACTGATATGCCACACAGTTTGGGAATGTTTTAGTGAGCTAGGCAAGGGACACCAATCACCACCAGAGGTCTGGAAGAGACGCGACATGGTAATTAATTGTTTAGAATACTTGACTTGAAAGTAAGAGACCAGGGTTCAACTTCCCGTCATTTCGCTATTTATCACATCTGTTTATTCCAAATTTTAAAATGCCATCCTCATCCTACATTTCAATGTTTACATTTCTTGCTTCATAAATATTGTATGATTTCCTTGTAATTTTTGTTAACTTACGAGTATATATTGTAATGATTTACGACTATTGTTTATTCTATGTGTAATTTCCGTAGATGACTTTACAAATAATTATTTTTGCTCCAAACCAAACCAAAACCCCATTTCATTTAAGAAAGAATTTCCATACAATGTTTTATACCATACTTGCGTTTGAATGCTAGGTGTGGTTAATATTATCATATTTAGAATACGGAAACTGCGAGTTTGTAAATTTACTTTGTTATCACAGCTTATTTTTCGCCTTACTAGTTTAATTCATATCATTAAGGTTATTTTGTCATATTTCTTTGCTATATTTGTATCGGTTAAATGGAAGACGGGACTTTCTAGTCAAAATTCCCTCGAACACAATTTTTCAAGTTTAAGTCCACGTTTCACGCCCTTTCAGAGAGAGACTTTAAAGTGTTCTGTGTAAGTAAAAGAATCTAATCACAAAAAGAAAATGATATAATGTCCGCTGTTAATTTATTTGAACGACCATGGTTTAGGTAACGGTTACCCTTCCTCCCTCATTAATGAACTACTTGCACGAAGAATGATAAAGCTCTCAATTTCTACTCCTCCAATCGACATAATTTCTATTCTTCCGAGATAGTACAAATTAAATTTCATCACCAATTTTACATATGATATTTGCAATACTTCTTCCAAATCGGAATTTCGACTCGCATACCAAAAAAACACTTTGATCCCTCATCTGCGATAGTAAAGACAAAGTTGACCCACTGTAAATCCAGGAATTAATAGGATTAGGTTTAATGACTGTGAGCATATTTATTTTGGCGAAAGAAGCAAAAAATTTCTTCCAGATTCTATGAAAATCGCAGAGATTTCCTAAATAGCGCCCCTCAAAGATCGCACTATACTGAACATCTATTGGATAAAAACCACCATTCAGACTTTTCCAAACGTACATAAATTGTATATGCCTGAAAATAGATACAATGTGCACCATTCCTCAGGAGACTTCTCTGGCGTCATCGGGTATGGGATCAACAGTGGATGGCTCCGTGGACATGGACGACGGCCGCAGATCTGTGTATGAGTCTCCGTGGGCGTCGCGGAAGCAAGAGTCGAGCAACCGGACAGAGAGCGAGGACGCCGAGTCGGAGCCAAGAAGAACCAGAAGGAAGCTGCAGAGGCTAGCAGCCGTCGAGGACCTCGGGGACGCCGTTCTACCTGAAGAGGATGTGTTCGAAGATCTTCCGGAAGATAACGAGGAGGAAGAAGCAGGCGAATCCAAGGGGGATGCCTTCCAGACCGCACCGCTCTCCGCTGCGACGCCGACGCTCATTCTCGGCAGCTTCGCCCCGACGAAGGCGCGGCTCGGTTCGGGGATAAAGGCGAGATTTTTCAGACCCGCTTTCCGAGTTCCCAGATACGACTTCTGAGATTCTTCGAAAATTGAAGCTTCTTTCCGTTTTTCTAGGTTTTTAATATTTGCCCCAGCTTATGACGCAAGAAGTCCAAAACCCGATTCTCTTTGACTGTAATATCCAGTTCACTCCGTTGTCACATAAATTGGGATCTGTTCTGTCTTTTTCGATCCCCGCTACTTCAAACTTCCTTTACTTTTCTACGAATTCGGAAATGTGTCAAATGTCCGCCGATAAAAGACTTCTATGACTTTTCCGGAAGAAGTGCCAACGTTGTGTCACTGATTTACCCAATGAGATGTGAAAGACTGCGGTCGTGGGCCATTTTTTAAGCGTCATATGCTAGGGAAAAGTAACGAAATGTCCTCTCCTATCCGCGTATGAGTTTCGACATGTGTGTTTGTTGAAGAAGTGATAATCGGAGTTGTGTTTGCGATGTCCTAAGGCGTCCGTATTTTTCATGCAATAATGGATATCATATTTTTAGCAGAAAGAATCGACGGCGATTCGCTTTTTGTCACCTGATTGTGAAAAGTCGTTAGTTTCAGACGACCCTTACCTGTCCTCATCTACTTTTCTTAAACCCAATGTTCAAGTCAACTGAAAACTTGCCTCTCTTTCGATTTCAAATGATTCCGAGGAAAAATATTGATTTGGGGCCAAAATCCGAACTGCAGTTTTCCCTTATATAAACTGTTTCTTGAATTCGTCCACGACTTATTTAAACAACATAGCTTAAACTATTCAAATCTGACCGATCAAGATTAGAATCACATTGGCAAAAGATGTTTTTTTCCGGAATCGCTAAGTTCAGGATTTGAGAGTGCAAAGATGAACCATTTCCATACAAATAGATGAAATTACAAATAGAGTAAATTCGTCTTTTAAAATTCTTTTATTGATAGCTATACTCTCAGAAGCAGGTCACGAAAATTGAACCACTTTCGACTGGGAAATAAATTTTATTATTCACTGAGATATTAATCCTTATCATCATTTAAATACCCAAATGGACAAGATCCATTCAAGCATATTTTATTTTACCTTGATCTAGCATCTAGGTCATGCATAATCCTCTATTAATGGTCTCTCGAAGTTCTGCGATTCTGAGATACAACTGCAGGTTACAGTCGATCATTTTTAACCAAAGATTGAGTTTGCTTGTTTTGGAGACATCAGGGCTGATTTTTATGAAACTTGCTTGAGGAGAGCAATCCATACCTGATCTAATTTTGAAGGTCTATGCTGTAACACTATTTAAGCCCATTTGTATCCAGAAGTTCATTTCCTGCGCTCCTTTGGCATAAAATAACCTTTTAATTGCGTTTCGATACAATTATCTGTCTCAGAGTCCAAAGACTTTCAGCAATCCTATGGTGGAAGGTTTTTATACACCTTCAACCACACTCCCGGTTCTTAATCGTCACTTAAAATTATTTCTATATGTTTGTCGAATATAATTTTTCTTATTTACTTACTAATTTTAACTTTTTAAGATGAAATAGTAGAAGTTGTACTTTTTCCACAATAACAACGACTGTGAATTTTAACTTTTTAGTTAAAGTAGGAAACTTGACAAGAGAAACAGGTTTTGCATTTCCATATAATTATTTTTGTTGACGGTAGCTTAATCTACCATTAGAAATACTCAGCCCACGCACTACGTCGAGCTTGCCCGTATAATTTTTATGTGAATTAATAAATTCTGCAAAACCAAATGGAAGAACGGAAAATTCCACTCATTGGAAGGATATCCCCTCCTTCGGAGACGTAGACATCTCATTAGTATCGCGCCCCTTTAGGATTTCATGAAGTTCCTTATTTCTTCGTATAGGTCACTATAAGTTACTCATTTTGCTGCTGATATTCAAATGAAGGATCGATATGTGCCGTCAGAAAATGACAAGGGTTCAGCGTCCTATATCAATAAGAACCGATAAAAGTTTCCAATGACCGAGTTTTCTCAGATCATCAGATACCAATCTATAAGGTAAAGGAACACGGCTGTGAGAGAATTCTACGGAGAGAAGAATAATTGAGTTATTCTTCTCTCCCGAAGATGGCAACTTAGTTGTCGAAATACGTATCGAGAACAATACTTGCTTAGCGCGACCACGGAGAACCCCAACCCCCGCTGGTGGGAATTCTTCAACGGTTATTTTGCTCGCAAACAACGGCTATTTGGAGCTTTTATCTAACTCTGATAGATTAGATACTAACACAAACAAAAAGAAATACAAATGGGACCCGATAAAATTTTTCAACAAGGGAGAAAAATCAGCAACGTTCTAGCCACAAGCAGCTTTAGATCACCCCCATCTTGCGTGCGCCCTGAGATGACACTTAGTTAATCCGTGACTACTGAACCTCCATTTAAACATAGGGCCTGCGAAAGTGGCGACTCCTCGTGGGTTAACTGCAAGTTGGATCGTGTTGAGGTTGATAACTGATATTAATTAATTGAAAGTCGACAAATTCTGGTAAAAGTTTTCATCGCATCGATTGGGAGCAAATATTTGAACGAAGAACGCCCGCCTCGTGAAATGCATCTGAACCGAATTTCCCCACATAAATGTGATCTATTTCATGCAATTCTCAGTCTTTTAATGAAGATGAACATTTCATTTTGTTCTTCATCTGTTAGCTTGATTCGCGCCTTTTCCGCCTTCATCGCACAACTAGTTCAAGTGTCAAAACTGCATTTGTTTTGGGGAGATTATTTTGTACATCTTCTTTGACCAAAAGAAGGATTCATAAATCGCTGGAAATTGTCAGATATTTCTGATTCGCCCTTTTTGCATCGCCTTTCATATTTTCAGCGCTATTATACGTTTCCATTTTTCTTCTGTAAACTGCGAGGAGTATATTTTACTACATTTATCTCTTAAGAAAGTTCACATTATTTTTTTACAACAGACTTTAAGCTATTTCTAATTATTCACTGACACCATACTCGCTCTTCACAGATACAAAGTATTTTGTAGGTTTTACAGACATTTTTGCAATGGTGTAGACGAGAGTTTAAAGAGCTTCAAAATAGGATCACCAAAAACTCCAATCTGTGTTGTTTAGGTAATAAAATAAAGTTTAAATACGCTGAGAATAGCATATAGCTCTCCTATGGAGAGGCATATAACCTTTTATACCTGGGAAGTTGATAAAATCAAACTTTCGTAGCGTTAAAGAATAGCATTTATTGAATAGTATTCGATGTGGAATCGGAAAGAAATTCATAATTAGTTCTGGATGTTGAGAAAACGCGAATTTCACACATGAAGTTACTAATTATTGCAAACACTTTCTTTTTGTTGACTTATTATTGATGTAGTCTTCTGCTTGAATAATTGAGAGGAATTTGTTTCCTTAGCTCTGATCATTAAGGCTAATGAATAGTGCATTTAAAAACACCTAAAATAGTTTAAAGTTTTCGTTAAAGAAAAGAATCAGCAAAATATGTAGTATGATTTGTGCAAAATACTCAACATAGAGCTTGCAGTCAGATTATTGTAAGACGTTCGATTAAAAAAAACGGAGTTAAAATTTAGCAGGATCCCATAGCAGCGGTACCCCGTCTTCTGCGATGACGTGAAATATATATGGACGACAGCAACAGAACCTTTTTCCAAAACCAACCGCGCAGACGATAGCAATCTGATCGATCCGTATGGACAGTTGAGCATCGGTTACACATCGCTAGAGAATTCTTAAAGCGTCCTTTTCAAAGCTATCCGAAGAGAATATTTGACGAGCCTCTTTTTTTTATCTGGAGTTTTACTAAGCATCTCAGAGTATGGTTATCTCACAAATCACAGTATTCTCATCTCACCATAAATCGTAACTTATTTATCTACCTCTAAGAGAAACGCACAATTGGCTTGTATTTTAATTTCATTCTGTCTCTTGGTTCTTAAAGAGGCGTCTGATATGGATATATCTCTAAGTCGACGTAAAAGTTGAATTCCGATCCGATTTCGCTTACCAATTTGCTAAATGCCAATCTCATTATTTACAAACCGATGGAACTCCTTCACACTCAAATTCCAAAGCACCATTGTGGAGTCATTACCAAAGCTATTCGAATTAATGATAACTATAATGAGAAAAGCAAAAGTAAGCAAATAAACATTTTATGAAATCGAGTTAATCAAAAGGTAATTATCTAATAAATCTACTTTCTATTTTGTTTGAAAAATGGAAAGGAGTGGGAGGAATTTTGAGCATTCAATGAAAGTGAAATTTTGGGGAAGACAGCGTCAATCTCTTTTGAAACGAAACTTTGCTTCGAACGAAGATTCGCAGCCTTTTTCTGCGGAACAAATAACATATAACAGAAACCCACTTACCTCAACAAAAGATAAAACCCAGACCTGTCTTCTTCATTCCCATTGTGGAACCCTTGAGAAAGGAGACAGTTTCCGAAATGCGCATATGGTAATTCTTAGAAATCGGTCATCCATAACCTCCCGTTTGCCTCCAAACGCGAGTTCCATCTGCCTGTTGACGGCTTACGGAGTGTTTTTAAAATTCGTCATACACATCCTCTTAACATTTATTACATTTACATTTAAGCCCTGCAAACCACCAATGGCGCGTGGCAGAGGGATTAAAGACGCGGTTTCACTTTCAAACGATTATAAATGGGTTTACGACATTTAAGTCTCAAGTTCTCTAACATTATAGAATGTCTTACTTCAATCTCCCTCACATTAAAAACAACGGTTAAATGTGATTATAGAGTTGAATAAGTTTAAGAAAAAACATTTCTGAGATAAATCGTGACGAAGCACAGAGGTAAATATCTCCGTCTTTCTTATTCTCCCTTTCTTTCTATTCGATTCTTATTTCAAAAATCGTAAAAACAATTGTACTATTTATTTTTTTATTATTTTTCTAAAGAAGGAAATAAAGTAATTACACAGAAGAGCGGACAATTCTCACTGATCAACGATTCGTATTCTGTATTAAGCATCGTCGACAACTGCAGTCGTAGTTGGTTATACTATCGATTTTCTTCCGTCATGCAGATAACAGAGTATTAGATTCTTCACGGCACCATTAGGAAAATAAGGTGAATAATATCGTAATGTTATAAAGATTGTCTCGTAAAATATGGATACCGAGGTGCTTTTTCAAGGTTTTTAAGAATGATTGAGAAGGGAAACGTCCCAAAGAAAAACGGAATTAAAGAAAGTTTGACGGGACCAGGACTCGAACCTGGAATCCTCCATTTCCGGGAAGATAGTCTCGCATGATACAAGTTTGTGACTTGATAGTTTAATTGTTTAAACCAGGTTCGGGTTCGAGTCCTGGTCCCGTTCGTTTTCTCTTTGGATTTATTCTCGCCATTAATTGCTAAGTCGCCTTTCCCTCGAAAGGAAATGTCGTTGCACAACATTCGACACAATCCTCAACGAAGAATACTCCTTCGAATATCACTGAGTTATAACTAAAACATATTCAAAAGGACTCTGAGTTGGAATCCATCTTTTTCTCGATTCATCGGGTTATCTGAATTCACATCCACGCGGTCGTCGGCGCTAAAAGTCCTCACGTTCTACTCAAAGTATCTCTCATGCGTCTTATCGAGCCATTTTAAGCTCTACTTAACACGACAAAGCGTAACATTTTACTATTTCGTAGCCAATTCAGAACTCCTTCTACAGGCGTATTTCCCTAATTTGCGGTTCGACGAAACCTTTACTTCTTTATCACCAAATTATTTCTGCACGATTGCGACATGTACGTCGTTGCATTATAAAATCGAAGCATTTTCTTTCGAAGATGCAGACAGAAAAAAAACTTTGAGAGGATAATTCTTCCCGAGATATGTATATTGAACATTAGGACTACATGAGTAGAAAAATGCTATTTTCTCGCTTATGAAAGAGTCGAAAGGAAATTAAGGATTGGATGAATTTCCTTCCGTATCTTTTCTTAAAATCCAATTATTCACCACGACTCTATTTTAATCGAAAGTGAACATCATCACGTGACTTATGAATAATCCAAAACTCATGAAAACATTATATTAGGCGAATGATTAATTTATCTACGAATACTAAAAAAACTAAATACATACATTCAATCGTCTTAAATGCCTAGAACACATATAATAGTGAAAAATATGAAAATATTTTCCGCTATTAACGTATTTTGTAAATATAATGTTTCCGCTCCATAGATATTAAATCCTACACAAAGAAAGATGCTAGAAGAACCAAAGCTGAAGTCTCTGAAATTTATGTTTTGGGTCGTTGTCTTCGAAGCACGATCCATGCTTTACAGCGAAGCCTTAATAATTACAAAAGTTGCACATCTTCAGTTCGCGCTGATTCTAATCCCTCGAGTATTCCAGAAATGACGAGTATTAATAGTCGGTTAATCCCATGGGCAGTAGCTTCATTTAGCTGACTGATTTGAGTCCCATTCAATTTCTAAACAACGTCCAATGTTTTCTATGAATTAAATATTTTTAAATGATAAATCCTAATTAGAAACTTATTCAAATTGCACACCAATTGCATAGGAAGAAATTCTTCGTTGACCGTCCCACTCATTTGCATATCTGTGATCTAAATTGAGAAACGAAAACTTTTTGGCTCAAAGTAATGGGTATAATACGTTATCCGATTATCGATAAGTTTTTGATTTGAAACTAATTTCTGATTTTCCTTCCAAATGCAATCGTAAGAAGTGAATATCTTAAGAAATAACTCCAATTAACGTCCTAATGAATGTATGAAAGCGTACAGAAGGGGACTGACTGAGTTTAAGAGGACCGATTCTTATACGAAAGTTAGTTTTTAGTTTCTGTGTGACCTGATGATGGTGTAGTTACACCGAAACCGGTAGTCATTTTTTAAATAAATTCTGTGGAAAAGTGTACATCTATTTGCCTTATTATTTTTCATTTTTTTAAGCGTAAAAACTTTGATAGCAGACAAATTTGTCAGATTACGGGGGAAAATTTACTTCCTTGGCAGTTTAAAATTTCATTATTGTTGCATGATGAATGCTTGTTGAATGAAACTGCTTTACTGTGAATTAAATTAATCCGAGAGAAAATTTGATTACGTATAACTTAAGCATATATACTTATAAGTATTGATCGCTTAAAGTTTAACACGCGATTTATTTTATTCAAGGAGTTGACGCAGAAGTTATTATTTGACTGAGGGCATATCTTTTAATTCTCTTCATCCGTCATGGACATTTTTTGGGCATTTAGAAATGTCTTTTTCGGATTAAATCCTCCTATACTCATGTAATTGATTTTTAGAAAACATTAAGGTCTGTACTTACATACCACTCATTATTTCTAATATATTATTGTTTGGCAAAAGAATGTGCAAACGGTTCATAGGTTAGTTAAAAAATGGAGGATTACGAAGGATTTCGTCGGTAATCGTAACTTCCTTAAGGTAATAGAAATAGAAATTCAATAGAAATATCAAAACTAAAAAGTATCGGATATTGTTGATGGAAATCCGGGTAATTTGTTAAATTTTGTCCGTCGAAACAACTTGTGATAAGAGAGAGCACGGATATCCTTCAGATTACAGCTGACAGCTTCTAACTGCGACGGGAATGTATAATAATTGTATGGTGCAAAGTCATCTGAAGGTTACAAATCGGATTGTTAGTCCATTGAATGACATCAAATTTCTCAATCCTATAATTTTAAAAGCTAGTTAAAACTCTAAATCGAGATTTTGAAAGGAGACCCACCGTTTTTTTTACTATTTGCTATACTATTTTTAAGAATTTATTTTTATTAATTATATACTCGATCCATTAAAACATGGTGTTTCCTGCTTATTGCATCGCAAACAAAATGGTGTTTCGTTCCTTGTAAATAGGTTTGAACTAGCGGTCAGTTACCGTCTTCTAAAAAATTTGAACTCTTACTACAAATGAGTAAGAGAAACCTTCAAGCCGAGGGTGAAACATCAGCAACGTATAAAATGACCGAAGACTTGTGATTTATCATTTACTGGTCTTCACTCTCGATACCAGTCTGCAAAAATCTGATGCATAAGTTTCGACAAAACACAATTCATATGTACCGCAAGCAATCGTTATCAAAAAATATACAAATTCAATGATTGATCATAGTTAACGCGAGGAGCGTACGTTTTCCAAAACGTTATTTGTAAGAATTTGAAATAAAAATGCCAGTTTTTGCCGCAGTAAATGCGCTTTCTATTATTCATCTTTACGACTAAACAAAACTAAAAATCTCTCCGATTGTCGTGGACATGTATGCATAAAGGTTGATGTTATTGGGCATCTAATATGAGCACATTTCATACACTCCACCGCAAAGAAAGACAATTCTCGAGACCGACATTGAGGTATCACGTCCTTCGGCATAAGGGTAACTTCTATTACGGTGATTGAATTCGTGGCATTATAAATACCAATTGCGAGATTGCACAGTTGGAGCTCGAAAGACCAGTTATCCCCGGTTTCCCAGTCCCGGTAACTCGGGAGAAAATAACTGAAAGACACACAAACTGTTGCAAAAGCCTTCTGGTTTTCGCGGCAATTCTGGGTGAGCGAAAAAGTATTCTAAAACTTTCTTAGCGCTTACGTTCTTCCTCGACTTTAAGAAACTACTATTGATAAAAATAGTGTAAGCAAGAAAAAATGACCGGCAAAGTGGTGCCGTTGCGGAATTCAATATCCGAGTATAAACATGGTAGCTACAGTGTACTACATGCCAGTATATTTGTGGTGAGTTGCTATTGATGCGAGTCCTCGTAGAGTTTGCTGAAAATTAGCATAGCTGGTTTGGAGAGAGTACACATATCACCGATACATTTGCTATTTTTGTACTCCGCCTACGGCGTGTTTCGATGGCTAGGAATGGAAACACGTCGAAACATAGATGATAGCAATAATATGAGGGGATACGTTACCTTTGTTATAAAAAAACACCAATGAAAATATTCATCTGATCGAAACTAAATTGTGCTGAACCGAGGAAGAAAAAATTCGTAGGCAAGTTAATCGTTTGAGGTTTACAGCACCGTCTATACTTAAGCGTATCAACCTTATTGTTATTATAAGTTTTAGTGTTAATATTGTTGCTCCCAAATGTTGTAAATAGTACTCTGAAGCGTCTACATAGAAAAATAAATTATTTATTTATGATTGTTCATTCATTTCAACAGATAATTTCCCTTTATTCCCAAGAAAACAGAGAAATATGAAGAATGCTGACTAAAAAGGTATAGGTAAATCTATTCAGATTTCTTGAGGGGGAAAGAAATTATTGCTAACAATCTACTCACTCATATATCTCTACTTACATCCCACAAATCACCGACTTTCACCATGGTGAAAGATGGAAATGGAATGCCGACAATGCATTGATGCCGACTAGTACATCATTAGATTTTAAGCCGAGGCTAGATTATAATCTATACTTTAAATTCACATTAACTAATGCACACTTTAGGACATAGTATTACATTGTTTTGCTAGAGATATAATTATAATCTTCACTTTAACTCCAGCAAAACATTACAATACTGGGCATGAGTCAATTATTGTCCAGTTTTTCATTGCCTCACCGATCAGTTGTTACTCTCTTACCATTATCACTTATTGACAAGAATGATAAGAACTTACACTAGCTTTAAATGTTTTGACTTCAACTTTGGGATTGCATCCAATGCAAGTGCTAGAGTTTTAAAAACTCCAATAATATTTTACTAAACCCATTTAGATGATAACAAAATTCACATTTTAAATCTTTCATCAATAAATGAAGGTCAGAAATTAACCAAAAAACTTTCTTACTACCAATATCATAGGGAATTTGTAAAAACATTAAGGATTTACTGCTGTGAATTCTCCAGGAATATTTCAAACTGCTTAAATTTTAAAACCCTTTTAAGAAGGAAAAGAAAACAAAAAATTATGACAACTAATTACTCAGAACCATATTTGTTACATGTAAATGAATATATTTCTAGCGATTATTTACTCTGGTAAAACCTTTTATCTTTAAATGCTTCAATTCAACTCCAAGATATAAGATTAATATTAAAACAGGTCCAAGTCTCTTCAAGTTTCAGATATCACATTCCCTTGTAAACAAAGAAAACCTTACAGTAATATAATAAACAGCTATCTCCAAAAGAGTAAATATGTTTGAAATATCTTTAGACAGCTTTAAATATTTTTAAATTTAATAAATTATGATGATCACAGGCAAAAATATGTTATGTATCTAAAAGTACATTCAAAGTACAGTATACCTAGTGTACCATTTTGGCTAGGTAATAGTAGTTTTAATGTATTTATGAAGGTACCTCAACAACTAATATCATCTTGCATCTTGTCAGTAGTCCATATTTTTACACATTACATGTTACATTGGACTTCTTTTTCTAAAGAAAAATTTAAGTAAATATTCGTTTTAAAACTCACAAAGAGAAGGTTATATCAAAAAGTGCTAAAATGAAAGTATGCCTTCAGTAAAAAAATATAACACATTAAATTTGTCCCGGGGTTCTAGAGAAGTGGTATATTGATAAAGGTGCTTTGATGACTATGCTCATTTCACACCTTCTTTAAGGCCATAGATCAAAACTAAATGACATTAAAATTAATGAATGAAATATCTTTTTTAACCTTACATGGAATATATGACAAACAATGCTAAAATAAAGCGTCTTTGGTGGAATACAAACACCTATAATTATGTGAAATTAAATGTAAATACTTGTCATTCAAGGTATATTTCTTTGATTTTTGAGAAAAGACCAGTCTCCTTCATAGAGGATATGACATTATCCATCATCCTTTGATCATCACAAGGGTAGTACTTTCTGCTTTGGTTGGAGTAATTCTTGCATTCTGGGAGTAATATTTCATACTGAGCAGTACTCTCCTCACATTGGGGAGGAATGGAGAAAAGGTAAGAATATGGTAGGTTAATAAACTACCCCCTATACTCAAGTGAATGAGGACCATCTCCTCACTCCTATTGTTTCTAAGAGAAGATCTTCAAGATTTAACATCTTCTTTAACAGCCGGTAAATTGTATCCAACAATAGAGGACCAACACTGCTTCCAATCTTTAAAAATATAATTTTTAAAGATTGGGATTTGAGGTCTACCAGACAACAGCCATACAATCTATAGCAGGCTGTATGGTGGTAAGTCCAATAAGCATGTCCAGGAATCCAAAGAAATTTTGATTGTCCTTCTTATATCCTGCTCAATATATACTTCACAAGTGTATGAGCCAGCTTGATTGCCACAAACGTTGCTACAAAAATACTGCAAATTGAGAGAAGCCCATAGGACACATGTGAGCCAACATACAGCCAACTAACTCAGCCTGCATCAGATTGGACTACTCTTTATAGATGATGCCAAAGTCTGAATACTCAGTTGCAGCCAATAAAAATTAATTCCGTATTTCATCATAGAATAAAGCATTCTTTCATTTGATAGCTTTAAAGAGTTTTGTTGTGTTATATATTTTCACGCCATTTAATGTGGTTGCCTATTTACTCTAATAGTTGGTTTTGTTTGGCTATTATTCTCGCACGTCTTAATAAGTGTGTGAAACCACTATGTTCTATTCTCAATTGAGTTATGACTACCTCCTCTCTTTTATTGTTTCTAAAAGAGGAGCTCCAGGGTTTAATATCTTATTTTGTAGCACACAACTTATTTCTAATTCCAGTAAGCTTGTTGATAATGTAATTGTTCTTGTTTACAATCTTACATCATGCAATATATTTGTATTTGTACAAAATTCTGAGAAAGGTTAAATGGAAGATGGATGGGAATCTCTATTCCCTATTTTACTCAATAAAGACTCTGTTTTCTCATCTAACATAAGCTGTTTTGGCAGACAGCAAAAAGACAATTGCTGCATAAGGGAGAGCACCTACCAAAATGACATGACAGGTGATTTGACTTGTGATCTGGCATCTAACAAGTATCTTCAGGTTAACACAATGTAACTAAGTCAGTCAGTGCCCACTGAAGTGATGTGACATGATAATGACACAACAAATGCCAAGTCAGTTTCAGACAAATGCTACATGCTCCACTTTTTGCCATATGTTTCGGACAAGTTAATTTAATTCATTTGAATTTGATGTACATTTGTTAATTACAAGAAAGGTTTGTTAACAGGTTAAAAAATTATTTGAAGTTCTCAAGGGAATGAAAGATGATCCTGATTATAATATCAATTTCATTAATTTAATTGAAAGGTGATATGCGATCACATGAGCTCTGATTACAGCAAGAGAAATGTCCAGGAAAAGGCATGGAAGACTATTGCTAAAGAAATATCTGAAACAGGTAAGAACTAATCATATTTACATATAGTACAGTAAAACCTGTCTACGGCTGAACCTGTTTAAGATAGAAACCTTGCTAAGATGGAAGCATTAACAATATTACTGCATATTCACCAGGTTTTTCACTGGAAAGGCCCTCTGTAAGGGAGAACCTGAAGAATATGGACGGAAATTCATATTTCTTTAACACTGCATAGTAACAGGTACTATTAGAATCTGTTTAAGGCAGAACAAAATTTTCTTGCATTCAAAAGTATTTACCATTAGTCTGCTTCTCTTCTGAGTCATTTGCCATCTTAAGCAATAAATAAACAGTTAATTCTAAAATGAAAAATACTCAAAAGAAAAACACTCGATACTAAGGACTTTATTTTGATAGTTTAAGCTTGAGGTCTCCATGTGAGCTTAGTATGCCTCTGGTGTTCCCACACTCCTTTGGCTAAGCATTTTTGCTTTTATTATCAACTCTGATAAGGTCATCAACGTTGGACTCCTAATAAAGGGTAGGATTGCCTTTCTTACACCAATTCCCTAGTCAGTCCTAACTTTACGAAATCTTTAGTGAAGTGATGTCATCAAGACTATACAATGTTTTAATGGAATGAGCTAAGGTGACAACAGGAGAAGCTGGTTGAATTCACATATTTCATAAAATATTAAAAATAACATCAATATGTATAAAATTAATCTCATATCAAAATTTTATATTCAATTATATCATGGTTAATAAACATATTATAACTCCACAAATGCATTCCTACTTAAAATCTCCACCCCACCTCTCTGGCTCATAACTGACGTCCCAATCTGGGGTAGTAATCAGTTTTCAACTGCTGCACAAGAATGGAAGTGTGGGTCATCCTAAGGTTGGACTGCACCTCCCATAAAGTTAATTAAAAATTTAACAAAAAATTAATATTTTAGGTTTTTATTTGAGCCCACTCATAATCTCATAGATAGGCTGACCCAAGTGCTGTTGACCTTATTGCGCAAGACATGGAGTGACAGAGATCGGGAAGTTATATCCAATCACCTGGATATCATATGATGCCTCCCTTCGGCCCTGTCCCCAGCCAATGGTCACTCAGGAAGAACTTCTCA
Source organism: Ladona fulva (assembly GCA_000376725.2). Classification (NCBI taxonomy): domain Eukaryota; kingdom Metazoa; phylum Arthropoda; class Insecta; order Odonata; family Libellulidae; genus Ladona; species Ladona fulva. Next base: position 1,785,903 of record KZ312451.1, on the reverse strand, counting down.
TTGAGAATAAATTAAGAAGCACAAAATTGCTGGTGGGCCATGTGAATTGAAGGACAGAGTAACTGCAAATCTCTTTTGCAATTCTGCGATTTGATTCCTCACAGTATTTTCCTTTTGCATTTTGCTGATGTTTTCCAGCTGGTGGAGGAGACTAATAGATAGTACCATCAGTACATAGAAAAATTAGATGGAGGACCTATGCCACAGCCTGACATGACAATATGCGAAATGTTATTGTTTCTTTCCATTATTATACAATAGGGACATGACGAAAGGGACAAATCGAGGGACTATTGGTCAACATTGCAACATCACACTCCTTTCTTCAGTTCTAATGTGAGATGGCACCTATATCTTCATACGAGGGCTGTATGATAAGTACCTGTGTTAGGCAAGAAAACATTTTTTTAACTTCTTTTAAATTTATTTCTCAATATAGTCTCCTTTCAACTCAACACATTTAGTCCAGCGATATTCTAACTTTTTCAAGCCATCCAAAAAATACATTTTGTCGAACTCTGCAAAATAGGTCTCTGTTGTGGCGATGACTTCCTTGTTTGACGTGAATTGCTTTTCCCCGAGCGATTTTTTTATGTTTGCAAACAAAACGAAATTGCATGGGGCCAAATCTGAAGAATATGGTGGATGAGGTAGCAGTTTGTACCGTAATTCAACCAGTTTAGATGTGGTGATTGCAGATGAGTGAGCTGGTGCATTGTCATGATGGAAGAGCACTTTTTTCTTTGCCAAATGGGGACGTTTTTTTCCTTAATTCAGCATCTATTTGGTCCAATAAATCAGCATAGTACTTACCCATGATTGTTCTTCCCTTCTCCAAATAGTCAGTGAAGATGATGCCGCATGAATCCCAAAAACGGTGGCTTTTCTGGCCAATGGAACCGTTTTTGCCGTCTTTGGAGGAGGTTCACCGAGTGAAATCCACTGTTTTGACTGTTCTTTCATTTCTGGCATGTAGTAATGGATCCATGTTTCATCAACAGTCACAAAACACAGTAGAAACTCTTTCGGATTGTGCTTAAACATGTCCAAGTGCTCCAAAGTTGTCATGTGATTCCGTTTTTGCTCCACTGTGAGCAAACGCGGCACCCATCTCGCCGATAGCTTTCTCATGCCAAATTTTTCATATAGGATACTTTGTATTTGTTCAATTGAGATTTTTACAATGTCAGCAATCTCTCTGATCTTCACACGGTGATCTGCTAGCACAACATCATGGGCTTTGTTAACCATATCCTCCATAGTCACCTCAATCGGACGGCCTGGGTGCTCTTCATCAAAAACGGATGTTTGGCCACACTTGAATTCATTAAACCAATATCTGATGATAGTCATCGTAGGTGCTTGGTCCTTATAAACAGCATGCAAGTTCACCTCGATTTCCTCACGTCTTCCCATCCAAAGAAGAAATCAAATCACTGATCAATATTGCTTTCTCCATGGTGGCACGCAAACACGAACTTGACTACTTTCAACAGTTATCAAAACAAAACTACTCGATTAATCTGTCTGAAATTTTGATAGTCATGTATCTGAAGATGACATTAAATTATGGCATACACATTTTGTGTCAGTGGTGCCATCAGTCGCTAAACACAGGTACTTATCATACAGCCCTCGTATAATCCACTCTCTTAACTTCAGTAATCAACCAGAGAAAACAAACAAAAATTATGATAGATCATAATAAGACATTTTTTATATGCTCAAAGACAACTACATTAAGTATTATAATTCTACTGTGCACTTGGTAGTAGATGAAGTTATAGTGCATTTAAAAGGGAGAATCATTTTCAAAAAGTATATTCCAAATGAGTGCAAATATTTTGGTATAAAAATCTATAAACTCTGCAATAATATTGTCTATGCTTGAGACAACATGGATAAAGACAGGCAAATAAAAATGAAAGATGTGGTAATGACAAACAACTGTTAGAAAACTTATAAGGTGAATTGAAGGAGCAGGTCATAAATTTTAAAATTATCCAATTGGATAACTTATATTCCCCTTCCTACCCACTCCTATCTCCGACATCCAGTGATTTGGTCCACCATGATTGGTTGTTGAGCAAGGCTAAGATTTGTCAGAATTAATTATTATTGCTGGATAGAATGCAGAAATTTCAGTAGCATTTAACTGTTTGCTAAACCAAAATTATAAGCAAGCACTCCTGGAATTGGTGTGTGCAATAGGGGAGGAAAGCAGTTATCCAGACATAAAAATATGAGAAAAATATTGTTTATGTTTAATTTCAAGTCTTTGATTCCCAGAGAATATGCATCCCAAGATAAATTAGTGTTGTTTCAGAGATAAATATGGGGAGAAATCAAAGTAGATGATTAATGTAAATGGTAAATTAGAAAGAGAGACTATAAATGATCATAGAAATTTACAATAACAAATGTATGTTGGTAAAAGGATATTTTTCATATCAAATCACTAGGAGAACAAATGGAGGGTAGGCAGTTTCAGGATGCTGACATTCGCTATTCATCTCCTGGCAGTTACTTCCATTAAGATTACTCAAATGGAAATGGTTATTTGTTAGGTGGAGGGAGTATGTTATATATGTATATGAATAGGAAGAGTAATGGGTATCAAACCACTCATACAGTTGACAGATGACGAATAAATAATGCATAACATAATAAATGTTTGTATGATGGAGTAGGTTGGAGGAAGTTGGGGTTTCATTACCTGCATTGTCTATTCTTGTCTGGTTTTGCCATGTTGAATATCTTGTCCTAGAATTGTGAAATATTCTAATTCCAGCATACTTCATACTGTATTTTTCTGGTAACCCAGTTTTATTCTATGACATTATTGTTAAATTCGCTATAGAGTAATATCTCAATTCTTAACTCAAACCTCAAGCTGAAACATACTATCTCCTTTTCCATGTATGATGTCATAGTTCTTACAGAAACTTGGGTAACACCTGACATTCTGCTTTGTGAATCATATATAAGAATGATCGTTGTGAACTAACTTCATGTAAAAAGAGAGGAGGTGGTGTTATAATAACAGAGATGACCTTAATCATTGTGTTTTAAAAGTTCCTACAAACAACATTGAACAGATTTTTGTCTCCATCAATAGTAACAAATCTTGTGTCCTGCTTGGCTCTGTGTATATTCCTCCTCAGTCACCTTTGGAAATATATTATTCAGACTGCAATACCATAGAAAATATCTACATCTACTTCAATACCCTACAAGCCGCCTTTCGGTGTGTGGCAGGGGGAAAAATCCTCTATCCTAAAAATACCTCTATTGCTAACTTTCCAAATACTCTAATAATTGGGGATTATAATCTTCCATCCACATGTTGAGCTGAGCTTTTGTCTATGGATGACCAACTACCTAATGTAGAATTACTCCCACCACAAGCAAGAACTTTTATCCATAGTTTTACCTTTCTTGGTCTCTCTCAAGTTAATACTATAATGAATACCTACGGTTCTCAATTGGATTCAGCCATTTCTGATTCTCATAAAGTTACTTCTTGTAGTTACTCTAATATGTTGTTAGAATGTGAACCTTACCATCCCTATATCACCTTAAACTCTCCAAAGATGATTAGTTACTTATAATATTCAAATTTATGATCATAAAAACCATGATTTTTGGTCTTTGTCTAATTACCTGGATGGATTCAATTGGCCCAGGATTTTATGTAGTTATGATTGTAATATAGCATACAAATTTTTTTTTTAATATTTTGCATGACGCAATACATTTTTTACCTCAATAATATATATTAAGCATGGAAATTACCCTAAATGTTTTACTCCTTTACTGAAGCTTAGTTCAAGGCAGAAAAAGATGTATCATTTATCCTATAAAACTACTAATAAACCTGAAGATTATTCAATGTTCTCCAAACTTCGATCCACATGTAAGAATCTAACCAGTTTATGCTATGAAAATATTCTTATTAATTCAAAGCAATTCTGGTCCTCTGTGAATAACTTGTGTGGCTCTAGGGACTAGGCTCCTTGTGTGGAACTACGGACTTCACTGATATTAACTATATTAAGCTCTAATACATATCATTGATGAGATCTATTTTAGAATATTATTCAATAATTTGGAATCTATATTATACAATGTATGAGCTTCAACTGGAGAAGATTCACAGGAAATTCCTTAGGATTGTTGCAATTAAATTCAAATTGAATAGGGAAAGTGGCGATCATGATGGTCTATTGAGTTGTTTGAACTTACCACTTCTTTCTTCTAGGAGGAAGTACTTAGGTTTATTATTTTAATATAACATCTTAAATGGTAATATTAAATGTTCTGGACTGATTTCTTTAGTAAATGTTAATCGTCGGGTACTTATCACTAGAATCCCTGATCTTTCTAGTATCTCCTATTTATTAAGATGATATACTTTTTATATATGCCTGTACCATATACTGAGATATTCAAATAATTTCTGCAATAACACTGATCGTTTTAATACATCTAGTTAATCGTTTAAAAAATGTGTTAGGTCTAATATCCTGTAACTTTATTGTAATTACTAATTATTTATTGGAGACTTTAATTTCTTGTTTTGCTCCACTCTCTTAACTTCAGTAATCAACCAGAGAAAACAAACAAAAATTATGATAGATCATAATAAGACATTTTTTATATGCTCAAAGACAACTACATTAAGTATTATAATTCTACTGTGCACTTGGTAGTAGATGAAGTTATAGTGCATTTAAAAGGGAGAATCATTTTCAAAAAGTATATTCCAAATGAGTGCAAATATTTTGGTATAAAAATCTATAAACTCTGCAATAATATTGTCTATGCTTGAGACAACATGGATAAAGACAGGCAAATAAAAATGAAAGATGTGGTAATGACAAACAACTGTTAGAAAACTTATAAGGTGAATTGAAGGAGCAGGTCATAAATTTTAAAATTATCCAATTGGATAACTTATATTCCCCTTCCTACCCACTCCTATCNTTACTATTTTTCATTATTATTCTCTAAGAAAATATCTCCATATTCTTTTACTTTTGTACTGTGTGTACATGCTTATTTTCAAATTACTGTAACTGTTATATTTTCAACATGCAAAAGGGCTCTGCCTGTGAATAAATCATCATCAATGACATTTACCATTCAAAACCCATCGGCATCTATCTTATGATATATCTAGAGAAATTCTTGCTCTTTAAATGCAAATGAAATGGCAAGGCACCATAGATAAGAGGTTTGATAGTTCAGATAGGCTCTAAAAAGTGTACATTTAAGACGCAAGCAATTGGTTTTGATAAGCTATTTATTCTCTGAAAATACCATAATATCCCATCTTTGAATTCCTTCACGGATTTATAATAAAAAGGTTCCAAAACATTGTAACGCTTACTATTCCTACATCATTTCCTTTTCACTGATTTACTTTTTTTACGTGGCAGCAATATTCAAAAGAGCTTTTATATACTTCTTCATTCTAATACTTCTGTGTCGTTAATGCAATTTATCTATTTCGTAGATAGAATAGAAGGGATCATGTGTTTGGTTAGGTATTAACACTAAGATTTCCTGTTAAGGCTGTATAGTTTTAGAATTTAAGGGATTTCTATACAAATTCATCGCTTATCACCCATAACATGGATTGTGACATTGGAAAAATTTGAAAAACTTATATTTAATCAGTCAACCTGTTTCTGCTTGATGAAACTGCTTGGTTATATTACCAATTTTTGTGTTACTTCAAAAGTTGGTATTAAGAGACAGCTAAAATGCAAGCTACTATACTCTGTCCAACGTTATGAAGACACAATGGAAATCTTATGGGCCCATGCATTTCTTATGGGAGAATGGAGCGCACTGTTGTAACTTTTGCATTGAAAAAGAAAGTTGGTAAAAATTAATTTTTAACCCCTCAGCTGCCGGAAACGTACTTCTACGTTCTCCTAAGAGAACTGTGGGAAAAACGTATTTTTACGTTTGACCTGCTCTTTCTTCCCCGTTCTTGTCCTTTCTCAATTTTATGGCCCTGCCTCTCAATGAGACACCCAAAGGCTCACTCTTCTGTATTGTTCTAGATTGGGAAAGTCCAAGGGATTTCGCCCCTCGGGGGAAACCCAAATCTTCCATTTCTGAATAGCGGATTTACGAAATTAGTAATAACTGATAAAAATCCAGATATCTGCGAGGTGTTTGATATCAAAATTATCAGCAAAGTACAAGGAAAGTAAATTCGGACTGCTAATACAAAACAAATTTATAATTAAATATATTATGTATGATACCAACCATAATTTCTAAACAATAACCACTGACCGTGCCCATAGGAAAAAGGTCGACCCAAATTATAAGGGATAACTACCTGCTAGGACTTGCCTGCGCAATATATACTAAGAGAAAATAACCCTCATTAGCTACGTTTCTTAGATTTCATCAGAATCGTAGTGCTAAAATTACTGCATGAAAAACTGATGAATTAAAATTTTCCTATATACAGTATATTTATGGATGTACAATCATGAAAATTCTTGTTGGTGATCACATTAATGAGAACATTACAAACAATTGGGGAAATAGGCGAATCAATTTATAATCACCTTAGCTGGAGTAAATGGCACACGCGCCGAGGTCTGCATTACCTATAAAATATAACTTCGTTTTTTAACGTTATCAATAAAGTTAGAGGATTATGATTTTCACAGAAAATAAATTCAGTGTTTCCTCAAAAACTTTCTCACTTCAAGTTTTTTTCTATGGATAAATAATGAAAAGTAGCTAGCGATTACATTTCTCAAAGCATTTTGCCGATAATTCTCTGCATTCCCAAAGATTTTTCTACAGCATTTGTCTCCAAAATTTTTAATAGGAAGAGTAATAGCATTAGTGGAATGTGAATAAAATGAGACTGATAGTGATACAAAGAAAGACCGTGTTTCTTGAAAGGTAGACTTAAATATATTGGTTCAAAGAAAACCGCAACTTATTCCTGATTTTCTCGAAAGTATCAGTTTCTTATTTTTCCTTCAATAATGATAGTATTTAACCTAGATTAATTTGCACCCTGCTGTGCATAATTACTTTTGCTGTATGATAAAAGTATAACCTTGTTTAAATAATCACTTTTTAATTAGTTTTCAAATTGTGTTAGATCACCAAAAAAAAAGTGAGGGAGCATATTTCAAGTAAAAAGCATTTTGGAAAAGGAGAAAAAATAACATATGAGGGACTATTGGGTATGGGCTTTGCTTAGGTCTAGTTTCTTTCAAGAGTTTAGATTACGAAAGCGATTTTGCATCTCTGGATCTCTTGACCTGTCCCGTTAGCCCTGGGTTTCCCTTCTTCAGGAAATCCCACTGCGGACTTCCCGGCCACACAAGCTATGGGTGCTTGACTCCAGGGCTTTCCACTCAAATTGCCTTTTAACCCTTAAGGCCTTCCTGCCCTGAGTGGCAGTCGCTGCAACATTCCGTACAGGGCTGTTCGTGGGTAGTTTAGTGATCTGTGAAATTTGGAGTTGTCTTCACTTCTTGTGGAGTGTTACATGGGTGTATGTTCAATGTGTGTATATACTCATTCATGCTTACTATACATTCATTTTTGTAACAGAAAATATTGCAATCTTAGTTTTTCTTATAACAGTGAAAATGAACAGTGGAAAGAAAGGAAAATCCTAAGAAGTGGTGAAAGGAAGACAGTGATATCAGTTTATGAATACTTAAAAAAAGTTTTTGCAGACAAAAGTGACTGGTGTCAGTAGAAGTACAGCTACATCCACATAAATCTTACCACCTTCGACGCAACCCTCATAACTAGCATGAAGCACGAAGAGAGCGAGTCTAAAGTATTCTCCGCATTCTATTGGCTGTTGGAAGGAGGGAGCTGAGTGAAACACTTTTTCGGGGCCATTTTAAATCGTTGTGAAATGCGTTGAAGGCTATCATTATTATCGACATAAAATCTTTTTTAAATTTAGTGTTTCTTTTTACTATGTTAGCAATATAGTACTAAAAAAGAAGAAAGGTCGGATTTCCTCAATTAGGCCTGAATCTGATGATCAATTTACTCTTCCCCGGACGTATTGGGTAACATTGTTTTTGCTGCCTCAATTATCCTCTAATAAAAATATGACATCATTGTATAATTGAAAATACGTAATTAAAACCTTAACAGTGTGAGAGAGACGCGGCACGGTAGTTCAGTGGTTAGAATACCTGCCCGGAAAGTGGGAGACCTGGGTTTGAGTCCCAGTCAAGTCGCTATTTTTCACACTTGTTATTCCTTTGGGATTTTCGTAGGTTTTCAACCTACTAAGTTACCTTCCTTTCCTTTAATCCTTTTTAATTACGTTTCATGCTCTTTACATTCGTAGGATAATAATAATAATAATATGGAATAAGAAGGCGATTAACTGTACTTCAACTAAATAATTTTGCAGTAAAATGCTATCGAGAATGGGATTTGAAATTACATTAAAAAACTGCAAAACTTGCTAAGGAAAGTTAAGTTGAAAGACATTATCTGGACTAATACACTGGAAAAGAATTGTTCAAGCATAACCTGTAGAAGAACTCTCAAAATTAAAAAACACAACCCTTCACTAGGTAGTATAAGAAGTAAATTACAATGAAATAAATCAATTAAATTCCATCGAATCAATAGAAACAACGTAAAAGATTAATTGTAAAGCTATCATTCTGTTATCTGAGGTTTGTGTAGTTGAATTTAAATTGTTAATTTAATTTTACAGAATGTAACATAGATATTAGAATAATAGCACCCTTTATTTTATTATTTATCAATCTAATGATCTGATGAGAATTAATTTAATCTAAAGTATTAAGGAAATGTTTGAGTACTTTGCAGGATAGAGTCCTGCGGATGATCCCAAAGGATTTTTTAATCCAATAATCACTATTTATTATTTTAAAATACTGCGGGCTAAAAAATCTTTTACATAAATCAAATTATTAATTAATTTACGATGAAGTAGACAGACAACAGATGGTAACCTTAACGTTAAATAAAGGATTACTCCAATACCACCAAGAAAAAGGTGGTGTTTTTCTTGGTGGTATTGGAGCAATCCTTTATTTAACAATAATTTATGATGAAATAACACCAACTCTATAATAACACTTTTTTGAAAATACTGAGCCAGTTCCATAACAAATATCTGTGTAATTAAATCAAGTTTATTTTTATTGCAAAATGATGCTGTCCAAATTTTATCTTATGCTGAATCTCTCTCTTGCTTTAACTTATTTAACTCCCACAACACAACTCCTGCTCAATCTTCTCGCAATATTTGTACAAATATCACTATCATTGCAAGTCAGTTGCTGACTTATATTTGGCGCCGTTAGATACAAATTCTCATCTGGGTTTCTTCCGTTTCATCCAGAAGGCAGGAAAGACTTTCCCTGTTACCCTAGCCCTTGGAGTGTCCCCCTTCTCATTCCTCTCTTTATTTCCATTTTCTTTTGTTTTGCCTGTAGAAAGGTGTTGTCTGTTATCCCAAAGGAACCATAGAATTGACGATGGGTGAAGCTGAAGTCTAATGAGAAAAACCCCCTTTTTGGCATGTTGCAGATGGTCATACCTTTACGAGGTTGCGAATGTTTAAAAGGGCTAATGGGGATTCCCGACCACACCCCTGCAGAGCAGGTATCTAAAGTAAGGGTATACTGGCGGCGACCGATCAAAAGTAAGATGGGAAATGGCTGGATCTAGATTTCTAATCTATGCCGCGGGTATTCACCAACGGAATGAAGATATCCTTGTCTTTATTTTGAGGAAGATATTTTTCAGGAGTTTTTACTAGGAGTCCAATTTATGATGTTTGAGAAGCTCACTCTTCTGTATGGCAAAACCGAAAGAGAGTGACTAGCATGCAGCAGGTTTAGCTAACACCCGGTTTGAAAGGTCATTTTGAATCAAACGATCTTTTCGCTGGCTATTCAACTAATTAATTAACAGATATTCCTAAGATTTTCGTCAGATAGAAGCTACAACTTAGAACTGGACCCTACGTAGTATTGCCTCTTGTCTGGGTAATGAGATAAAGCCATGAAAAATATACAGTCATCAAACCTTAATTACGGCAAAGAGAGGTCAGATGAAAATCTGTGTGGTGTCATTGTAATTAAACGTTTATTCAATTTCCAATATTTTCCATTATTATACTAAAATGATTTTCAGAGTAATGAGCTGAGTGAAATTATAATTCATAATCATAATTTGATTGATAAATAAGATTCTAGGATGCCTCAAGTAATCCTTAACCCAGAATCATATGAATGGTGCTCAATATGAAGGAAAATCAAAAGAAAATTCACTATTAATAATTATAATAAAGATAAATGACATTACATGGAAAGTATTGGAAAATAACGGAGGGAAAATTAATGGAAGAACACATGAAAAATGGAGACCAATGGATGATAATAAGCTTTGCATGAGAAAATAGATATTCCGGTAATGCCCGTGATTTAAACATTAACTGTAAAGTGTTCTTGGTTCTACATATAATCCACTACTTCTTCATTCACTCCAAGGAACATTGTAACATAATTCATCCTCGAGATACCATAATACTCTATGAACTTTGTGAGGATGTTTCGAATTGTTTGCTTTTCCCCTTAAAATAGCAATCAAAGAAAGATAATTGCAGATGAAATTAGACATTCGGAAAATTTGAATTATAATATAATATTTACAATGTTTAGGTGCATTTTAATAGACTGTTTCTCTATCCTTTGTTTTAAATGAATAACATAAACTCTATTAGCTTATACTAAATAACTAAATCAACAACTAAAATTTTAAAATAAGAAATTCTGACTATCGTGAACTAATATTCATCGAGTTCCACTTCAAAAATTGTTTTCTTTGTTTATACGTATTGTTTTCTATGCTCTATCTTGTTCCTCGACGCAGTTATCAAGTTCAGTGATTGAAATATTTGGAAAACTGAACGTAAGAAATACTATCAAACATTTTATTCTCTGCGCTTACGATAAACAAATTGTTTGAGTTGTTAACTGTTTAAATAGGAACATTGATAAAGTAAGATAAATTGAGGTTTGAAGATGATCTTGCCCGGTCGACTAAAGTAACTATTATAATATCACTAAAATGAGCATTTTAAATGCAATTACTTAATTTTTCACACCCCAATAGTTCACTGCCTCAGTAACTGGAACATTCTACGTCGATTACTGATAACATATACCCCTAGAGTTTGGTAAGATTTCGAATAATCCATAGACCTGTATATATAGTGATACTGCGGTTAGCGATTTCTATCAGTTTACAAACACCACCAAACCTATTTCTGAAATTAATTGTAGATAAGATGATGATTTAGTTACTGCCATAGTCAATCATCGGAAATTCTCGTGGAATTAAAAGAAGGTTGCTTTAAAATATGAACATCGTCAGTGTATACAAATTCGGAGATCCTAGGAATCAATTGATGCATCAGAAGAAAATCTCTCGAAGTATAATCAAACCATCGACGTTGTATTCTGTATTTTTGAGAATAAGATGAATAATTAGAAATATATCAGAGAAGTTTGCAGAAAATATTGATTTTTTTGCTAATCCTAAACATTCATTGCTATTAGCGTCTATAATAAATCGCCTCTCGGTTTTGTAACACTGTAGAACCATAGATGAGTTAATCTTAATTAAGCATCTCTGACTGAGATATTACCTAAATTTGACAAATAAGTAGTTTCTCTGAAGGCAGTTTTATGCAGGAAAAAATATATATTGGATGAGAAAATAGAGAAGGTGAGTGAAGATTGTTAAGATGTTTCGAATTGTTTGTTTTTTCCCTTAAAATAGTAAAAAACATTTAGAGGAAAGAATTACGGATAACTTAAGATGAGAAAGGAATATTTGTGCAGTGGATTTAATCAAAGAATTGGTATCAGCTAAAAATATTCTGGCACCAAGAATAAATCCTCTTCAGGTTTCGGAATATATCCTCATGAGGATCATCTTGATCGGAGTCTTTTCCACTTTTCAAATAGCTTTGCGTGTTTTATTCACACTTCCGGAGACTGATGCTGCCAGGGTAATGATATTCTAAACCAACTTGGCCTATTAGCTCCTAATGACAACTTAATATGTCAACATATGAAGTATGCATGACTAATTGTTACTGATGTTTAGTGACCGGTGTAAGCTGGGAAACGAACTTTGAGGAACACTGGTTCCTCAAAGCCTTACGGAAGAATTTTTACCTGCAAATCACCAAATGTATGGTTATGATATTTAATTTTAAGAGGCGGAAAGGCGGAGGCTCTAGGAAAAAGTTTTTTATTAGACCCCTATGAGTTTGCGTATTTTTAATATTTTCTACGTTTATAATTGAAATATAAACAATATAGACGGTTTTATATGCATTCAAAATTAAATGAAAATTTCGTATACATAGCCACTGTCATCAGAATTCCATGAGCAATGTGGCAATAACTCATTTGGTCTATTGTTTTGGGTGTATTTCAGAACTTTTTAAGGTGGTTTGTGAGAGTAGAACGTAGAAAGTTGAAAAACATAAGTGTTTATAAAAGCAATAAAATTAAAGGAATCCGAAGAAATCACGTTTATTACATTGACACTCCAATGTCATCATAGTTAATACTAAATTCAAAGATTATGTGAAAGGTCTTGTATCTGTCCTCCTAATGCGATCAGAAAAATCTATTCTAGATAATAAAATTTGTAAAATGCGACGATTTTTAATTCCGCAGCTTATCCAATGAATTAAGATCATATCTAAAAAACGGACAGCATGCTCCATGACTTTATACCACACATTTACTTAAAAGTTGATATTCCTGTAATACAGAGAGAGATGGCCGAATCATGAATTTGCGTTACTTTTCCGTAAACGGATTGGATTCACACTGACTCTGATAAAGCAGGATCCCCTGCTAAATCATCATCATGTATATCATTTTAAAGGCAAATAATTGCTCTTTAGAACGATGTATAATATGTCTATTTACAACCGAGGGTCTTCGTCAGGAAACGCGTCGTATTCAAGGTCTATACATTTTTGGTCCGACAGTAACTCAAAGTGCGCGGAAATTTTCTTTCTCCCCTTCCAGTCTTGAACAGAAGCTGGATCAGAGGCAGGCTTTGTGGATATATCCCTCAAATGCTGTTCTAGCCGTCACCTATGGTCACCTAAACTCAAAATTTTCAAGGTCACTGGCCTCATCGCCCGGTTGCTTCGGAAATAACGGGATCTCATCGGCGAATTTTCCTCTCTTTGTGAGACGGAAAGCTTAGATATAATACGAAATCGTGACAACCGATTTTAAACCACTGAATTCATGCATTCCGACATCGGTGTTGGTATAATACTATTCTGCTACGTTAATGCCACCAAACCATGGAAACTAATAAATGATTTTAATATTAATAACATAAAAAAATCCTTTCAAACACTGCAAGCGGAGTTAGGACACGAAGTATCTCCTCCATGTTTTTCCTCTCTCTCTCTCTTCTCAAGGCTCGCTGGCTTGAAACTCACTGCCCCTTCACACAGGGTGGTAAGATTTATGGGGAAGTAGCTGTACATACTTTAGAATTAGGAAAGATATAGTTAAAAGACCACTTCTCACACCTTGGAAAGTGCGGAAAATGGGAATCATCTACCAAACAAGTAGAATGATAAAGTTTGATGATTTTATGAGGAGCACAATACGTCGTCAGGTTCATTCTTTCTTTTTTAAAAATATCCCTCTATATATCCGACTATAAACGTAGTCCTGCAAGCAGTGAACAAGAGTCACTGCCTAATTTCAAACGGTAGTCGTTCTGGAACCTGCTTAAGGAAATCTGCTTTCAATTTGAAAAAAAGGGTAATAAGGCCCTATTGATTGAAAGAAGTGACATAATAGTTATGGGTCATCTTTATTTGAGAAAAATAAGAAAATATAGTGAGGAAGATCGGGAAATAATTTACTTGGATGAGACTTGGGTAAACGAGGGACATACTACATCAAAATCATGGCATGATAGTAATATTAAATCTTCCAAGCAAGCGATGTTAGAAGGACTTTCAACTGGCTTAAAGAGACTAACTGGGAGGGGACCCCGATTTGTAATTTTAAGTGCTGGAAGCAATCAAGAATTTGTGGAGAATGCAAGATTAGTTTACCCTGCAAAGAAAAATACAGGTGACTACCATGATGAGATGGATAGTAGGAGATTTGAGGAATGGTTTAAATCCCAACTGTTACTCAACATCAAGGAAGACTCCGTTGTTGTTATGAATAATGAAAGTTACTACAGTAGGAAGCAAGAAAAAATACCCATTTCTTCTAGTAAGAAAGAGGAATTTTAAATTTGGTTAACATCAAAAGGGATAGAATATCCTGAAAAAAGTTTGAAGATTGAGCTGATAAAAATTGTTGACTCTGTTTGGAGCAAATACACAACCTACGAGGTGGACAAGATGGCCAAGGAAAAAAATATAATTCTACGTAGACTTCCCCGGTATCACTGCAAACTCAACCCAATTGAGTTGGTGTGGAGTCAATTAAAGAGGTACATAGCAGTTCATAATATTTCTTTCCACGTGAAAGAAATGCAGTCATTAATTGAAAAGGCTTTTGAAGTTATTGCAACGGATAACTGGGCCAGCTATTGCCAGCATGTTCAGAAGGTGGAGGATAATATATGAAAAGCTGATGAACTGCAGGATGATGTAGAGCCCCTCCTCATTAAATTAACCAGTAGCAGCAGTTCGGGGACCCAAAGTAGCCAGTCAGGCGGCGAGGAAACATTAACAGAGCCTGGTCCCTCGAATCAACAACATTTTGAGGAAGTTTGTGAGCTATCTGATTCTGACAATGACTAACTTTATAGAGATAAAAGGTAAGAAAAAGATTTATAATCAATATTACTCTGTATATTTAGTACATATTTGAAGTAATTGAGGGGTGATAATCACATATCGTAAATGTTACTGTAAGGTTTAGATCTTTAATTACTTTATTTTACTACTCATTGTAAGGTCCCCTTTCAATCTTACATTATGTTAGTGTAGTAAAATCCTACACTATGTTAGTGCATGAAATGGTTTGTTAATTGCTAATGGATGTTTTATATATGTATTCTACAAAATAGTTTGCAATTCCCTATATAAGAAAACATGATTTTAATATTGAAAAGTAGGTCGTGTATAAACATGAAAGTATGATAAACCCTAAATGCAGTGATGGGTATATATTATATATATTCCAATAAATTGTAATTATTGTTGTTACTGTTGTAATTACTGTTGCTATACATATATATATATATATATATTCCCGGAGAAGCGTCTATATAAAGAGATATATNCTTCGAAGCAAGACTCCTCCATCCCCAACAGAAAGGAAGAAAACTAAACGCATTGGAGATAATCGAAATATCCCTTACCCCTAACCTCACCAATGATCTCACATATCACGACCCCTCCCCACTCCTTTCTCTCCCATCAAAACTCCGTACACACCTATAAATTCTGCCAGTCTGACATGTTCTGGTACCTGAAGATGACTGTATAGTCGAAACCGGTCGATTGAGAATAAAAACTGTGGAAAATACGAAGAACTTATTAATTTATTTATCTGGTATGCAAGGCTGAAAGTCTCTCAAAATGGCCTGAGAATATGCTTTGGCTTGAATTGGATAAAGCATCTGCCTGGAAAATGAGGGACTTCACTTTTGTGTCCTGGTCCTGCCAGACTTTTTTCAAATCCATTATTCCTTGGGATATTTCCTAGATGCATGCCTTAAAATGCATAGTAACCTTTACCCTTTTCCACATAATGGTGCTGTTAAAATTAATAGTGAATTATTATTTTCCAATCCCTTTTATGAATTGCACATGTTTCTTATTTACAAAAATATGCTAGGACAGGAACATATTGCTAAATCAGAAAAAATACTTGAGGAAAAAACTTCCAAAGATAGAAGAAGAAACCAAACCAGAAAATTCTACAAAAAAATTTTAAAGGTCTGTTAAAGAATATCAAGGAAGAAGTGCAGGGAGTAAGGAAAAAAAAGGAAAATTAATAACAGAAAATGATCAGATTTTAAACAGATAGAAGCAGTATTTTCAGGAAATGCTAAGGGCCATAATGGAAGAAGAAATAGGGGTAACAAGAGAGTTTTTGCAGCTGAGGTAGAAGTGCCTAAGACAATCTTACAGGAGATATAATAGAAAAATTGAAGAAAAAAAAAGCACCAAGGATGGATGAAATAATAATAGAATTGATTAAATATGGTTGAGAAAAACTCATACTGACCATACATGCGTTGATGGTGAAACTATGGAGAGAAAAGAGAATGCAAGAGGACTGAAACAGAGAGGTTAATCGTCCCATTGGGAAGAATGGAGATAAAACTGATTGTAATAATTATAGAGGTACAACAGTATTAAATGTAAGATATAAAATATTTACGTGCATATTGTAACTATATACTGTAATGAAAATTGGATTTAATAAATGCAGAAAATAAAGTGAGTGGACAAAGTAACAAACGAAGAGGTACTTCGAAGGATGGGAGAAAAAATATGTCTACTCAATCTGATAAAGGAGAGGAGAAGCACCCTGAAGGGCTGGCTAAGACCATACTCGAAGGCACAGTAGACAGGAAGAACTGGAGAGGCAGGCCTAGACTGAATAACATGGGACAGCTGATGATGGACTTAGGCTGCCAGACATATGTAGAAGTAAAGAGACTAGCCATGGATCGCACAAAATGGAAAACTGCTGCAAATCAATCTTAGGATTGTAACGAGAGAAGAAAAAGAAGAAATTCAGAAATATTTCTTCCCAATGAGGTTCCCTCACAGAAAGAAGGCTTAGCTGTTATCCTTAAGACTGCAACAAGGCAATAACTAAACTGGCTACCTCAGTTGTGCTTAAGCAGCGAGGATAGTTCCTTCACCGAACTTTGCACATTCTTATTTCACATTTTTCATTGTCTCTCTATCACGTAAATTCAGAGGTTCCTCTTTCACATCGATGCACTGCAGAATACTAGTTATCCCCTAGGACCTAATAATTGAAAGAAAATTACCATTTCAACATGAATGCAAACACTTGACATATTGTAGCAATTTCGGGTAACCCACCTTTAATTCGTTAAATGATGATTCGATAAATATATTTGATTTTGATTCATTTTTATATTTACAGTAGCACCCCGCAAGCCTTATGACGTACGGCTGGGGGTATGGACACACCGAACCTACTGATAAGCTACCTGTTAAGTATTCCTATCATATGATCTCTAAATGAACTTCAATGACAAAAAGATACTGAAATTGATAATTTCCTATTAGCTACTATTGCATCAAATTACAAATTCCGTCACGTTCCATATTTTTAACAGTCGGACAAAATATAACGTCAAATTTGCGTCGACAGGACATGAATCGAACAAGCAAGCAAGCAACATGCTTTAATTCCATGGGGCAAAAACAAAAATATTGAGCCAGATTATCAAAATAATCATGTTCAGAGAAAATTTCACATTCTATTTAAAGCGTCGCTACTCTTGTAACGCGAGTTTCTATCGGCCTCCCAAAAAGCTGGTTTTGGTGCCAGTTTTCAAGTAACATCATGATAGTTGGTTTGCTCTTGCATAGCATCAATTAGTTTTTGATGAAATACAAAATAAAGAAAAATGTGAATATACTTTCCACGCTTGAGAGTTACACATCAATTAATTCTTCATAAAATCATACTCAATTATTATTAAATAACTCGGCGAAAATCAGAACCAACAAATTCGAGTTATTACGTCTAAAGTATGAGGCCAAAGTCTAAGGCTTGTCACGAAAGTTCATACGGCTGAATATTTTTAATAATTTTAAAACTTATTTTACATACATACGTACAGTTTTAACAATACGTTACCGAAATTTTCCATGGAGTGGCTTAAATAGATTAATTTCATTAACTTTCCATTAATTTGAAAGCCACCAATGTGAATCTTAGATTGTGATTGCAGCTCTCTCTCTACGGTGAAGTTTAGAACTAAGGGAACTGAGAGACTGAGGTGCTTCAACAATTGACTTCCCTTGTGTAAAATGGCATCCAGGTCAGAAGATGAATTAGGAAGGAAATGGGATAGGTGTTTGACCGATTCCCTTATAAAATTCGGTTGGTTTGAAAATACATATAAATATGCGGATAAATGTTTTACTTAACCAAATTATTTTTAGATCGACAAGCTACTCGAGTGAAGTGTTTGCCGGTTCATCATTTTGATTAGCATTTGCATTCTTTGATAATCCACTTTTAATCGTTTCAGCTGGAGGATTATTCGTCGGAGCCACATTCTCAATAGTCCTTTTCAAAAGTAAGTGACTTCTATCAATATTTTCACTTTTAGTTCACTGTCTGTTGTTATTAACTTTTTCTTCCCTTTTCCAGGAAGAATGTGGCCAGTCGTATTTGGTTCTGGATTTGGGGTTGGAATGGCTTATGAAAACTGCCAACAAGAAATAAATAGTACATTTAAAAGCCTAACAGCACCTGTAAGTATAGAATTGGCATATTCATGGCTTTTAAGATACCATTGACTAACCACTGACACTCTTTACCAGGCGAAGACAAAACCTGCGGATGCGTAAACGTTGAAGAGAAGAAGTGATTGCTTTCTCGCGTTGTTATTTGTAAATTATAGATATACAGATTAGCAGGGAACTTCAAAATAAAGAGTTGTACTGGAAAATTGTTTATTGATCTGATTTAAAAACTCTTGTTTCTACACTTTAATTTTGTATATTTTAACTACATGATCTTCACCACAACTGGCAAATTCCAAATGTTTAACGCTCTCATCATGTTTCCTTTTGCTGGGTCTGAACACAAGTCTTTTGACTGCTTTATGATGTGCAATGCTGTAAGAAAGTTAAGGATGTGAATTATAAAACAGAATATTTACTGACGGGCATTGCCCTTTACAAACATTTAAAATGAGATGCAATGAGAGATTATTCTGAATTAATAAATTACTGTATCTAGACAAGCTTCATTTTGTTCTAAGTAGGACTTAGAAGAGAAATAGGAGATTTGCTAAGAAATTATTGATATTAATTATTAATAACACTAAGTAAAACTATTAAAGGCAGTAATATACTTCACATCTTTATTTCTATTTCCCACAACAAGAAAGTTTTTTACAGGACCAGATACACCAAAGACCTAATTACGTTCTGGTGGTGTATGAAATCTGGTCTCTTATATTTTTCTTTCGGTTGAAAGGGAGAGGGATCATAATAATTGTTTTTAAACAGAAAGAAGTAGTCTTATATAAGTAAGGATCTTCCCTTATATCTTAAAGCCAATGTAATTTTTTGACGAAATGGTATTTCTCATTTGTATTTGTGACTACTTCTAGGGTTTAAAATCCTGAACCTTAGTAAAAATCCTTCAATGTAGAGTAAAGGGCCTGACCAGGATGATGGATGAGTAGCTGTTTGTGGATGTTATCCAGAAGAGTATGTGTGGTTCTTTGTATTTGATTAGAAGCATTGCTGTGGGGTACAATGTGCCTCCATAAACCACTTATGCATGTTTCATACAACTTCTCAGATACTTAAGCAAGCTGTATTGTTTGCCCTTGTATAAATGCTCCAAATTTCAAAAGCAAATGTAGCCACAAGACCACTTTGAATAAAATGACTTATTAAAATGAGTTATCGATTATTATTAAATCCAAAATTTATATTTCAATGTAGATCCTGCTGAAATCAAGTCTTCCAACTAAGATAAAATCACAGAAATTCCAAATTTACAATCTTTCCTTGTGGAACAATTTGTAAATCCACTTTTTTTTTTCTTTAATTAAAGGTATTTAACAGTCAGAGATTTCTATTTTAGCAATTATAATCCTAAATTACTTCTTGAACCAGTCCAATAACTCAAACCCTCCACTTAAGATTTATTTATCTACATATCCTGCAAATGAAATATGATGCAAAAAAATTTTCAAGAAAAGTTTAAATAAAATGTAAAACAATGAATACTGTTTCTATATACAGGGGGTCATTTTGAAATTTTTTTTGGGGCACTTGCCGAAGTGCGAAACTGAAAATTTGGTATATGAATAGTAATTGTAGCTGTTTTTCATATCCAAGTTTAACATTTTCTAAACTGATCCTTAAGTTTGATGCCAGGTCATATTCAATATTTCCCCATAAGGAATATACAGGAAACTCTGAGCCTTGAAATGTGAGTTACAATTACGAGATTGTTTTTACGGGAAAACGACCATCACTTTATGGAGTAATAAAGACATTGCTCCTAGGTATCATATCTTTGAACCTATAAGGTCCCAAACAAGATACATTTTGCAATTTTCTGAATTTCGAGGGTTTTTAATGATAATGTTCTTATCATTTTCTATTAGATGAAAGGAGTCATGAACCTGGCGATTTTTTCTTCTTAAGTCAGCGAGATTCAGATTAGAGAATGAATGCGATTTCTCTTCTAGGTGCTATAGGTTCGATTCTAGAAATCCTTAAAAAGGGTACTTTTCATGGTTTTACATTGCACAAATTTCCAAATATTTCCTATGCATTTTCCAATAAGATTAAGACACTTTCTGAGGCAAAAAGAAAAACATCACTGAGCCAGCGATCTATTTGTGTAATGTCGCCAACTTTGACAGTACAGAGTAGCTGAGACAGTGCTCCTGAGTATCATGGGTTTGATTCTAGAGAGTTCTAAAAACAGTACTTTTCGCAATTTTGTGTATCACGAGAGTTTTCAGTGATTTGTTTTTTGGAATATTCCGTTAGTCAAAAAGCGTCACTGACCCAAGGAATGTTAAATTGAAAAACCCAAGCAATCAGTCTAGGGAATTAAAGACTTATTGCTCCTGAGTAACTTGGGTTCAATTCTAGAAGGCCCCTAAACCAGTACTTTTCAGGATTTTATACATTGCTCGATTTCTCAAATATTTGTTTGGGGCATTTTCCATTAACATGGAAGATTGATATTCACGGTATCGTTACAAGAGATGGTTTTCTATTGCATGTAGTTAAGACTACTCCCATAAAGGACATTGATTGTATGCATGATATATCCAATTATCATCACCAATGGCATACAGCAAGGAATTAATGTCTTATCTGAGATACCTTAAATGGTATTTATGTATATGGTGTCGTCATAGTGATGTGTGTATGTTGTGTTGCCCTAATTTCTAACGGATAGATTGCAATTTGCATGTCGTGGGAAACAGCCAGTGGAGTATGGCAGATGGTTTATGGCAGGTGGGGTATGCCATCATGTTTCACTTCCATATGTCAAAACTGGTAGAATGCATTGGTTGAAGACCTTTCTCTTCAAGACCATTGGAATTTTTGACTTCAGAATATGGTTGTTCCTTCCGAAAGCACAGGAAGGCAGGAGCCTAAATAACAGGAAGGAGGCTGATAGGGCGGTAGTTCTTCAAATCTTCCTTGCTTCCTTTCTTGTGCAAATGCACAATCTTTGCATGGTTCCATTCCTTCGGAATTCTCCCTTGCCTAAGGCAATTAGTGAATAACTGCGCTAGGACAGGAGATATTTCTGTAACAAAAAAGTTTCAGATATTCTGCTAAAACTCCATCAGCTCCTCCTGCCTTTCCATTCTTCATCTTCTTTATGGCCTGTTACTTCTTCTGGGAGAATAGAAGGGGGGATTTTCTGACTTTTGTGTTTCTTCTTGGTTTTCCTCTTCAACGTTTTCTGTCTTCTTGTATAAATTGGTGGAGTATTCTATTACTGTCCTCTGTTGCTTGTCTATTGTAAGTTGTTGTGCTATCTTCTTTCTGGACGACCAAGATTTGTTTCTTTCCCATTGCTAGGCGTCGTCTGACCCTCTTCATGCTCTTGTTGTTCTCTAAAGCCTCTTGCACAATTCTTTCGTTAAAATTCCTTACATCTTCCTTCATCGCCACTCTGATAGACTTGCATAGCTCGACATATTCGATATTCTCCTTTGGCAAGTCTGAGTGCTTCAGTTGCTTTCGCTGTTTTATCATTTTCCTGGTTCTGTCGCTGAACTTCTTATCCTTTGGCCTTTTTGGTGTACTTGCTACTTCTTCTGCCATTGTTTTCACGACTTCCATGACTCTGGCTTCCAGTTCTTCTTCTTGAAGTGCTGAAAACCTATTTCTAAGTTCCAGCTGGAACTCTTTCCTATTTTCTTCTAATTTTCTAATACTTACCTCCTGTTTCCTGCTTGACACCAACTTCTTTCGCTCCATTCTGACGTTAATCTTAATTCTGCATCTAACTAGATTGTGCAAAGATTGTCCTTTTGTACAAGAAAGGAAGATTTGATGAACTACCGCCCCATCAGCCTCCTTCCTGTTATTTACAAAACGTTCATGAGAGTAATAGCTGCATGTCTGAAGACCTCCCTGGCAGCTGCCCAGCCCAGAGAACAAGCTGGATTTCGCAAGGGATTCCACTAGTAGTCTGCTTTGTGGACTATGGCCAGGCCTTTGACTCGGTAAGTACCTCCTCCACACTGGAAGCACTGGGGAAACAAGGGATGGATGCCAAGTACATCCAACTTTTACGCAGCAAGCAAGCCACATCCTCTGTAATGCTGCATGAAGAAACAGAGGAATTCCGGATTGAAAAGGGAGTGAGCCAAGGCGACTGCCTTTTACCAATTCTTTTTACAGCTGTTCTGAAAGAAGTTTTTAAAACCTTAGACTGGGAGGAAAGAGGCCTATGGATCAATGAAGAGCACATCAGTCATTTGATATTAAGAGTACTATATCATCGCAGATAATATAGTACTCTTCGCAACCAACGGTGATTATCTAGCATCAAGACTTCAGGAACCTAATGCGGCTGGGCAGAAAATAGGACTCAGGATAAACTTATCAAAAACTAAGGTAATGTGTAATTCTTTTGCAGCACAAGTACCAATCCTACTACAAGAGGTACCCCTTGATGTTTGTTCAGAGTACAATTACTTAGGACAACTGGTTACGACAGGAGAGAAAAACAGGATTAATGAAGTGAATCGAAGGATGAAACTAGGCTGGAGTGCCTTCGGAAGAAACGCCCACATTCTGAAGTCGAAAATGCCAATGGTCTTGAAGAGAAAGGTCTTCAACCAATGCATTCTACCAGTTTTGACATATGGAAGTGTAACGGGTGTTAAACGCAGCAATAACCCAGCGACTTCAGACTACACAAAAAAGTATGGAACAATGCATGCTTGGAATCACAAGAAGAGACAGGAAACGCAATACCTGGGTTAGGAAGATGACAAGAGTGACAGACATCGTAGATAAGGTAAGATCACTGAAATGGATGTGGGCAGGCCATGTTGCGAGAAGAAACGACAACCGATGGACATCAGCAGTTCTGAATTGGATACCAAGAGACGCGAAGAGACCAAGAAGAAGACCAAGGGACTGATGGAACAGAGACATCATTTTGTATTTAGGGGTAGCATGGCAATGAGAGGCTCAGAATAGAGAGAACTGGAAAGCGCTTGGGGAGGCCTACATCCAACGTTGGATGTAAAATCTCTGATGATGATGATATCAATTATCAAGTATATGACACTATTCCAACAAATGATATCAAGATAGTGATAGGAGATTACAATAGAAAAATTGAGAGAGAAGATAACTACCAAGACATAGTAGGGGAACACAGTCTTCACACTGAAAGTAACAATAATGGAATGCACACCATTGAATTTGCCAGATCCAGAGGCATCGCGCTAATGTTGACTCAATTCCCTAGGAAAGAGATCCATAAACGTACATGGACTACCCAGAATAACAGACACCACAACCAAATAGATTATGTATTAATTGAGAAAAGGGGAGCTTCCAGTGTCATCTTCCAGTGTCAAATGGCAGAAGTTTCAGAGGAACAAATTGTGAGTCAGATCACAACTTGGTATGCTTGTATTTTACATGTCCCATAACAAACAAAAGGCAAAATGGACAATGGGCCCTTCGAAAACACAACTTAAAAAAACTGGACTCCCCCATCACCAGAAGAAGCTACCAAAAAGCATTGAGTGAAAACCTGCAACATTTTAGTAAACAGAGCAATGCAGAAAACTCGGTAGAAGATGAGTGGCAGAACCTAAAATATGTAGTCTTGCAAGTTGTGGAATCAACACTGGGACACAAACCACAGAATAAAAGGATTGAGTGGTTCAGCTAGGAATGTATTGAGGCCATTCAGAAAAGAAATTCAGATAGAATAAATGCTTGAAAAGGCCGACCAGGGACAAGAAATTAAAGTATGAAAACTCCAGAAGGGAAGCCCGTAGAATTGTAAAGAAAAAGAAAAAAGCATATTTTAATTCTATCACGCTGAGAGCTACAGACAATTTTGGAGAGAATAACACACAGGAAGCTTATAAGGAAATTAACTTTTCTAAAAAAAAAGCCTTCCAACCTAGCACTAATATATGCAGAGAATGCAATAGAAACTTGCTTACATACAAAGAAAAGGTGATGATTAGATGGAAGCATCATTTCCAAGCTCAAACATGCAAAGTGCCCCACCAGATCCAAGACTAGAATCAGAGGCAGATGGAGAAGACATTGAAGCACCATCCATAATGGATACAATGAGAGCCATAAAAAGTTAATAAACAATAAGATAGAGATAGATAACCTCCCTGAAGAACTATTCAAATATGATGGGGAACAACTAGCAGCCATGCTCCATAAGCTCATATTACAAATATGGAGCACAGAAAAACCCCAAGGAATGGCATAATCTGCCCAGTCCATAAAAAAAGGGGATAAGCTCAAATGTACCAACTACAGAGGGATCTCTCTACTTTGCACAGCTTACAAGATTTTTACAATGATTATTAAAGATAAACTGCAAGTATTTGCTGAAAATATCATTGGGGAATACCAGGCAGGATTCAGACCTGGTAGATCAACCGTAAACCAACTTTTCATGGTAAGACAAATATCAGAGAAATTTTGGGAATTTAACTTGGATCTATACCAACTCTTTGTAGACTTTAAGCAAGCATATGATAGTATTGATAGGAATGAGCTACTTGCTATCATGCTCGATTTCTGCATACCCCCAAAATTAGTAAGATTGGTTAGAGCAACAATGATGACCACTTAATGTCAAGTGAAAGTAGCTGGAAGCCTAACTAGCAAGTTTGAAGTAACCCAAGGACTAAATCAAGGAGACGGACTAGCACCCATGCTCTTCAATCTGGCCCTAGAGCATGTTTTAAAAAATGCTGGAATTGACACAAGCCCAACCCTCACAAATAAATCAAAACAAATAGCAGGGTACATGGACGACCTGAATATTTTGGGAAGATCTGTACCATCCATATATGAAGCTTTTGGGAACTTAGAAACAGCTGCTAAAGATCTAGGCCTTACAGTAAACGAACATAAAACTAAGTTCATGTTACAAATTAGAAAGCATAGAGTTGATAATGGGCAAAACATCACCATCAGGAACTACAACTTTGAAGGTGTAAACAACTTCACCTATTTGGGTTCCAATGTGTCCTCGGACAACGATGAGACCAAGGAAATAAGGAAGTGAATTGATGCAGCCAACCGTGCCTTCTACTCCCTACTTCCTGTATTTAAATCTAAAAATGTGTACAGGGAAACAAAGATCGAACTCTATAAAACCCTTATACGTACAGTTTTGTCATACGGATGTGAAACATGGCAATGACAGTCAAATCTGCTGAGCTACTGGATAACCTAGAAAGAAGAATGCTGTAGAGAATCTATGGGCCAGTAAACAGTGAAGGGATATGGAGAATTCGTTGGAACCATGAAATATATGAACTGTAGAATGAACCCAAAATTTCCACACACATTAAGTTGAGGCTCGGGTGGGCAGGACATGTCCAGCGGATGCCAGAAACGTGGGTGGCAAAAAAATCTTTGAGAGTATGGGAGGAAAGAGACCAAGGTCAAGATGGGAAGATAACGTAAGCAAGGATACAAGAGACCTACTAGGGATCAGGAACTGGAGAGAACAGTCAAGAGACCAAGATGGATGGAGACAGAAAATTGATGAGGCCAAGGTTCAACTAGGACTGTAGCACCTTGGAGAGAGAGAGAGCATCGAACCTGTGGCCACTAAGGCAAAAATCTTCACGGTATACAATAGAAATTTTTAACTCCAAATGATATCGTGAATTTCAACGTTCTATCTTAACAGAAAAACACTAAATGAATTTTTGAAAGTGCGCTCAATGTATTTTAAATGGGAAAAGCACCTTTTCTGGGGCCTCCTAGGATTGAACTAATGATATCTAGGATCAGTGACTGCATTTTTCCTTGTGTCAAACTCGGGGACTATACTCTAAAAAATCGCAGGCTCAGTGAGGCATTTTGTTTGGCCTCAGAATTTGTATCGTATATAGGTATAAATATATATCTGGAGAAGCGTCTATAGATGATAGCTATATATCCAGAGAAGCATCTATATTAACAGATAGATAGATATATAGTTTTTATATGATTGGTCTCTTCTATATTTTGCTATATATAGCTTCCACTTTCTGAACTTTGTTGAGCAATAATAACCTTATCCCTTTCCTTATTTTAATTTGGAAGTATTGAGTTTGCAGATTCTAAGATACTCTAAAAACTAATAATATGTATGTATCAAGAGAAAAAGTAATAATCTAAAAAAAGGATACTTGTTGGATAAGGTGTTTAAATGCTTCCAGCTGCCCTCTCCATCATTTCTATGAATTGGCTGCCATTCATAAATGTGAATCAGCCCTCCTTCTGTCCCAAGAATGAGGATATATTTCTCAATATTGTGTGATGGAAAGCAATCAAATGCAGAGGCCGTGATTGAATCAAGCAATTTCAATGGCCACATCTCAGGATTGTTCCATTTCTGAAATTCACTCATTCCCCAAACAATAGCTTTGCCTTCTCTGGAAGAAGTGACAAAGTATTTGGAATCAGGAGACCAGGCGCATGACCAAATGATTCTTGAATGAGAAGATGAGCTCTTTGGGCTCTTTGCTGTTAGCTTGTAATGCTCATCTGGAAGATAAAGTAACCATATATTAATGAGTATTCATGAAAATTTGTACATTTATACAAGAAGATACGCAATTATCCACATACCATCCAGATACCACACCATCCAGACTACCAGACTTTTTTAAAAGTATTTAACGCTCTAAAAGATGACAGTAAAAATATTACCATGAATATATGTTATTATCAATTTTTGAGTAATTCACCACATTTGCCTAAAATATCACCAACAAGATGAATAATTTCCTAGTATAATATGCATACAAAAGAGATAAATGAACTACATAATGAAAAGATCATGGTAATGGTAAGAATTAATGATAAGCAATATTAAGAGGAGGAAAGTGTATGAGATTTTAGCATTTGCAGCTATTAGAGCAGGGGTAGATAAGATAAAACTTTATCAGGACTTGGGGAGATTTTTAGAAAAAATGAGGTGTGAAAAAAAAATAAAATTTTGTGTGTTTAGCACTTTTATCACCTATATATTTACACCTGAATTCCTTTTTAGTATTTTCTTTTTTCCATTTTCTGTGTCTTTCTTTTCCACCCTCAAGTTGAATCCTTTGTTTGCGTATTCCTCATTTATATTCAGAAGTGAGCTGTCTACATAATCTCAAAATAATAATGTGGCTAATGTACTTTTCATTTAGTAAATAGATAATTCCACATCTTATACACTATCAATCTATGTTTTCTTGAGACATCAGTAAATTGCAAACAATACAGTATTTATCAAGTTGGGTTTTCCCTGTGAAAATCAGTAAGCTATCATTTGAGTCACTAATATTCAGTTTCTCTGTTAACCTCTTTCTTATGCTTTCCATTATCATAGCCAGTAATCAAACCATAGCAATCATCTATTTATATAGATACTAGTAAACGCCCCCATCAAGCATGACAGGACTTAATTTCGTTTAAAAATATATCTATTATCGTATATATCTGGTTCTCCTCAGCACAAAAAAATTCCTCCGTAAGATCATAAAAACTCTTAATTAAAAATTTCTTAACATTATTTATAATAATTATTCTACTGTTTTCAAGTCGTGAAAGTCTTGTTTGCGTAAATTTCTTATGAAAGTTATAAAAACTGATTATCCCCGAGCATTTATATNTTTACGTAAATTTCTTATAAAAGTTATAAGAACTGATTATCCCCGTGCACTTATATGGGATAATTCAAGAAATCAACATTCAACAATGGACTTAGTCGTCAAAGGGATCGGTTGTTTATTTCCCAAATATTTTATGAAATTCCATTGTGTCTTATCAAAATCTTCAAAATTTTGGATCTATATCAATATTTCACAAATTTCTAAAATAAGAATCTATGATCATTTTCCTTTCTTTAGATACTTCCCCTGATTTCGTAGGACCATTGTTTCTAATTTAATTTTGTAAAAGAAACAACCTCTGCTAGTCATGAAACATAATTTACGTACATCTCTTATGGAACCATATTTTGTGCTCCTCGGTTCAATCCCAGGCCTATACAGAGATGAAAATAGTTTTCCTGAGGGTTTTGCATCATAGAAACACAATGAAGTTTGTTTCAGACCTCTAAGTCAAGCTGATGCTGAGATAAATATGGGGATGGACAGACATTTGCTTTTTATATATATGATAGGTAATACATATTATCTGGTGATTCACTTTTATTTGATGAAAGTTTATCACAGAAACTTATACTTCATTAAATCAACATGGTAATCTTATTTCCATTTAATTTTTCCAAATTAAATGTTTTTGCAATTTGAAGAGAACAGTCAAGAGACCAAGATGGATGGAGACAGAAAATTGATGAGGCCAAGGTTCAACTAGGACTGTAGCACCTTGGAGAGAGAGAGAGCATCNCGACCATGGTTTTGCAGCATGGCTGCATTATCAGGTGGTGATGGTGGTGAAGACCTGATGATGCAGCCATGCTGCAAAACCATGGTCGTGCTTGCATAAATCTTGTGGTTTAGTAAAAGTTTTAGTTAATATGGTGTTTTTTAATATGAAATTCTAGATATTTTAGCAGAGGAAATTTTTGACAGTTTGTATATTACATAAAATAATGTGCTGAAAAGAAGAGAAAGAAAAATGAAGGGCAGTGAATAGGGATTATGAGAATAATGAATAAAAGGTTGACAGATTAGAAAGTGCCAGGGTCAATAATTTTGTTCCAGTAAGAGTTGCAAAGCAAATAGAAAAGTAAGAAAAATCTTTTTGTGGTTAAATAAATTTCACTGAGCATATAATTTCTATATATATTTTTAATGACAACTAAATTTTTATAAGGATCAACATAACAGCATTGCATCAATCAGTTGCAATCACTCAAGTTAGAAAATATATTGTCATCCTTCAATTCTGAAATGCAATGACATCACATGAAAAATGAAATGCAGAAACATTTTCCGCTATTTCAACTGATAGTCTCATCAAGTTAAGAGTCCACGGTCTTGCAGAATATTTCAACTTTGAAAGCACACTAATTTATTATGTAACACATGCACTAAAGGGTTAAAAACTTACTGGGATTCTCTCTGTCTTTGACTCTTTCAAAAATGCTCCATGTCCGGTCGCGTGAGACTGTAACAAGGAAGTGGTCGTCTGGAGAGAAAGCCATTTGCGTCACAGTCAGAGAATGTGACTGAAGCTTCTGTGCCAATTTCCACGTTTTAGCATCCCTTAAAAATATTAAAAAGAAATATACCTCTTAAGACAATACAAGGTGTGCACACACATGTATAAATAAATAACAGCAGGTGTATAAATGGCCCTCTGGAGAGTCAAATGGGTAACTGGTTTGCTATTGGTGAATGTGATCCCAAGTTTGATTCCTCTTAAGAGCCAGATTTAGCAGTATTCATCAAGCAGTCATGATAAATATGGGTAGGTATCTGAAATAGTGCATTTGTTTAATTCAGTCATTAATAGATGGCATTGGAATCAAAGTGCTAACCAAGTGCTGTGTACCTATTCAGGTCCTAGTTGGTTGAAGCAAAAGATTTGT
Source organism: Ladona fulva (assembly GCA_000376725.2). Classification (NCBI taxonomy): domain Eukaryota; kingdom Metazoa; phylum Arthropoda; class Insecta; order Odonata; family Libellulidae; genus Ladona; species Ladona fulva. The sequence goes on along the minus strand of KZ312451.1, from coordinate 1,755,841 downwards.
TTTAGATAAAAATATGTCCAGAAGATAAGCATAAAAGACAATCAGAGAAAGAAAGAGGCAAGACTAATTTCATAAACTAAAAAAATACACAAGATATAAAACAAGCCTACATTTTATTTAATGACAAATTTTTATGGTTTTAATGATTCATTACCACCACTTTCAAGAACGAGGATGGGAGACTGAAGAATTTAAATTACTATGACATAATGTAAGAGAAAGGGTAAGAATGAGGAGCTTACAAGCAGCATAAATCCAAACAAAACCAAAGATCATATTAAAAGTGTCTCTAATTTGGCTTGAAGCTTAATCATGTTTTAGTAAACACCAAATAATAAAAATAATGCAATCATTGGAATCGTGGAGAACACCTTTCTAATATTTTCCATCAACAATTTGCAACAATAAATAAAGAGAAATTCAATCATAAGTTAAATCTTTGGGAAGCCATATTTAATAACTTAAATTATCATTACACTGCAAGGGGTCTAATGCAGTGATTCACAAACTTTTTCTCCCCCCCCCCCCCATGGTTCCACAAACTGAATGCACCCCAACCATAATCTATAAAATTAGAATGGAGAATGGCATGACCAAGTCATGAGAATAGTAACAAAATTTAAATTTAATCTCACATTTATCTCAGGTCGATTCAAGTTTTTGTATCAAGTACTCGCAGTTTAATGGATTGACTGAGCTGGTCTCCACTCTGACAGTATTTAAATAAAGAATAAGGGCAATATTTAGTCAGATATGAGAGGGTAAATTGACAAAACTTGTTGTTATTGCTATTAATAGAATTGCTAACAAAAATATTTAAGGAAATAAGAAAAAAGGTAAGATATCGAAAACATCTGCATGATTCTTGAGATTAAGATTCACATATATATGCAGCAAAATTAATTAGGTATTTTGGAGATTATTTTCAGCCCATCATAGATCGAACTAGAATTTAAATGGAAGATATGTTTGAAAGGATTAAACAACATACCGCTGCCTTTGGTTTTCTGCATAAGAATTTAAAATTGAATAATTAGAAAGAGATAAAATTGAAGAAACATTTTGAAATAGACAAGGATAAGGCATTAAGGAACATCAATTATTGTGACTGAAATAATGTTTTTTTGGCATATTTTGCGATAGTTTCCCAACTTCCCCTTCACGCCCTCTCCCCTTCCTTCTGCTATATATGCAAATGTTTCTTGTGTTTTTGTACCTGAAGATGGCGTGATGCGCTGAAATCTAGGTCGTCAACTATTAAATCCTGTGGTACCGTGTACAAGTCTGTTTATATTTCTTCTTTCATCATGAAAAGCTACCACAAAGTCGAGGCCGAAACAGTGGATTTTTTACATTTTATAGTTTGACTACTCAGAATTTCTGGTTCCATTTTATTTTACACTCCTTGGGTTCATACTCAATGTGATTGGATACTCAACGTACACTACCAGAATTATAGTGGGACACTCAGTTTTGCAGGTAAGGTAAGGAGAGGAGAGAGGATGGTAAAGGTGATTTTGTTTGTTAAATTCAGCGGAGCCGACACAATTCCTGTGATCTCCAAACAATCCAACTTCTTTCCTTTTCATTGCCTGTGTAGAAGATCAGGTATAAAGAAGCTGGTATGACTGCTCTACAGAAGGTGGTTGGAGAAGTTGGAGGAAGAATTCCTCAGCCAATAGCACCATGGAGTTCCTGGGCCCTCACTTTCAATCTGAATCCACTCTATCCGAAATAGGACGCCAAACAATTGTCACAATCCAGCTTGTAAACTCCTGACAGGTCAACTATGTCTCTTTTGTCTTTAACACCGGGGATATTCCTTGGAAGGTTATTTGGGGAATAAAACCCAGCTCTCAGATTCGGGGGGTAAAAGATTCTGTAAGAAGTAGGAAATATTTCCTAGGAAAGAGTTCAATCCATCTTATTTTTGAGGTCTCCTCCAGGGAGGAAGGGGAAATGAGGGGGAAAATCGAAGCAGCAGCTATCTTGGAAGATTTCTTTCTGAGAAATCTGTCAATGAGTTTGCTTGAAAACCCATTATTGCTTGCTATTGTCCTTATGGGGTTCAACTCCTCAGCAAATGCCTCAGTGGTCAGGGGGATAGGATAGGTACGAGTCTATGAATCATCGAATGAAACGCCACCTGCTTATGAGAATAATGACTCAATACAATGCTTCCAAGAAGCATTGATACTTGCAGTTGATACTTTCTATTAAGTATAAATCTGAAAGGCATGATCAGAAGAGCTCTGAGCTAAAGTGTGTGTAGAAATATTAATTACGAGCATGAAATCTTTCTTTGAAAAATTGTAAATGGAAGATATTGAGATGGTTTCAAGCCAGGTAGTGAATTATACAGAGCTATGTTGCAGTATTTCCGACCATACTGTGAAAAGCATCAGTAAGGAAATTAGGACAAGTGACCATGGAGTTATATATTCCCAAAAATGGTGTCCTAGAAGACTCCAAATTGTATTACATGAATTTTCTATGGTGTTCTTAGAAAAAGTGTAAGACTTTTTCCTGTGAGAAGTTTACCCAAAAGTTACTAATTTGTCAGCTGAATTGCATGAAGAACATGAAGACTTTCCCTAGCTTGGTATATCCAAAATGTGTCTTGTAATGAGGGATTGGGATTCAAATTTAGAAGATATAACTATAAATATAAATGTATAAGACACAAGCAGTTCTTGTGGCAATTCCTCAGGGGAATTCCTCAGTGGCCTCACTTGCAGTTGCAGCCAAGGCACACTCAACACACGCACAACGCACACACAAGGCACGGTTTTAATGCTTGGCATGCTTTCTCGTTCAGAGGAGGCAGCAATGATGTTTTGCTGGAGCTACATCATCATTATAGGTTCCCTTGTGTACCTCCCAATGCATTTATGAAAAATTGCCCTCGCTTATTTTTTATAAATCATTAAAATAGCGTGTAGTAAAAACTTCAACTGCATAGGATCAAATAATAGAAGGAGATCGATTTTGATTCAGAGCTTATCAAAGGTCAATAAATCACTATTGGATATCAGAAACGCAGATTATGCTTCATGACTATATAATACTACATTTCTGCTAAAATGTTTGGTTTTTCTGTGAGACCTGGTCATTGTTCCACAAAGATGTGAAGATGACCGAGTCATGGATTTGCACGAATTTACTATGTTTTGATTTGGTTTAGATCAATTCGGATTAAGCAGGAGATCGATATTGACTTGTAATGTGTATCATTTTAAAGGCAAATAAATGCTCTTTCGAACAATATATAACATGTCCAAATATAATAGCAGATCATCAATGGGTAACAAGTCAAAGTCCAGGTCTATACTATTTTCAATCCGACAGTAGTAAACTTCTTCATCAAAAATGATGGGCTTAATTCTAAAATGATTATAAAGCTTATACTAATAATACTCATGACTAATTACTATTATAAAGTTTTATAAATAAAAAACTCAGAATTTAATTATGAAAATGTAAGGGAAATACCTAGGAGATGGGGTAATAAAAATGTATTACTCACGGGAGACTCAAACAAAAAGAGCTTCTTTTCACTTAATTTTAAAAAGTTCATTTATTTACAAAAATCTTACCCTTTCCATTACTTGCACTGATGTATATATTGATGTTTTTACTATCTACTGGACTGTTAAAACACCATATGGGCTAATACATTCCAACTAAGAAACACTCATACACATCCCTTGGAATTGTTTATTATAATAAAAAATAACAGAATCATGGGAAATTTTCAACTTAATCTTCTTACCATTACTTTCAAATTGACCTAAATACATCTTGTATTCTTAAGGGAAAATGCCCTCTTTGACATCAAATTTAAAGACTGACTTTTACTTTCTGAATATTGAAATATGATTTTAAAATACTGTTCTAAGTTCTGAATTGCAAGTGCTTTAAGTAAAATCCAATGAAAATAAGTGAAGTCACTTAGCCAAGGAACGATTTTGTGGGTTTCTCATGATATTCATAGGGAAGCTCTCCATTATCGATAATAATTTGTTTGAAATAATACTATTCAATTAGATAAAGGAATAGAATTATTGTTCTCAAATCCATCAATGTGCAGCAAGGAAACGTATAAAAAAAAGAAAATGGGGGTAAGAAGAAGAAAAAACAGCAAACAGATTAACTTCTGCAGCCATTCAGCTGGAACTGTATTGTTGCAGGCTTGCCTATACCCAAATTACCAATTCTCAATAATTTATTGCAGCAACTGTAGCAGTAATTTATTGCTCCACTTCCTACACATCCAAAGAAATGTTATCAAAATCCAAAGAGGACAAAAGTGAGAATACCAACACTGAGTGAAAACCAAGTTCATGCTAATCAACGTCAATTTTGTATAAAAATAAGTAGCATATCAAGACCAAGTACACAGTTTCCACATATTCCCAAAATATCAGCATTAAAAAAGAAAAGAAATCAAGTACAATGACCACTGGAGCTGACTAATAACCCCATTCTTACAACTAAGATATTCTAATAGTGATTTGGATAGAAAAATATTCCTGAAGCAATAAAGGAAAAAGCACAAGGAAAGAATTTTAGGTGGCTTAGCATAATAATGTGACTGAAAGACAAATGTATTTTTTGTAAAAAATCTGTCACAACCAAGAAATTAAGACAGATAAGATAAACAGTATGTGGGAAAAGTAGGTGTTTCTCTGTTCATTTGTTGGTTAGCACGATAAAGTGTATACCCAGGGAAAACCACAATGATGAAAGGATGTGAAATAACTCTGGCAAAACCAGGACTCAAACCTAGATCTTCCACTTGGCAGGCAGCTGCTCTAACCATTGAGCTACCTAGCAGAGCAATCTCTCCTACCATTTGAAAAGCTACGTGAGAGGTCAAGAATTCAAGTCCTAAACTTGGTAGACTATTTTTCAAATTCATTCATCCTTTGGGTATTTTAGCTTTACCTCTGATGCTAATAGAACACAGTAATAAGCACAAATCAATAATACTCTACCATATAATTACTGCAGCATGTTGGACATTAGTTGACTTGCAGGCTGATGCAAGCAGAGAGCCATCATGGGTAGCAGCCATGGAGAATATATCATAACCATGACCATATAATTTTTGTACTTCAGGCCAAAGGGTATTCTGCATAAGATGCTCTTCTGTTGGTGGTTCTGAAAACAAAGGAAAATATTTAGTTCCAAAATAATTCCCAGGAATTATAATGCACAGCACCAGTTTGTACCACTCAAATGATGTGTGTAGCATAAATCCTCCAGCATATGGAACTGGCTGTGGTAGCAGACTGGTTAGCACCCTATCCCCAAGATCCTGGGTTTGAGCCCCAGCTAATCAGATATTCTAGTGAGGGAGAGGTTGTGTAATTCTTAAACCATAGGGGCGATTCGCCTTATTTTGCCTTAAGGTAAAGTGCCAGCAATTTGTCAGTCTCATTATAAACATATTTATTGTTGCTTTTATGAAGGTATTCTATGTTCAAATGCTATTATTTTCTTTTACGGTGATATGTACTGCTACTAATTCTTATTCTTCTTATTCAGTGAAAATAAGTTTTAAAATATTCATTGTAAAATTAATTTTATAACAAGGTAAACTTTGCAATTCTGAGAAAACTGGGATGTTCACAGAGTGAATTAGATTTTTTTTTTTTCAATACACCAGAGGCAGATTTTTGGGAGTCTGTGTGTAGGGAAACCAACAGGTATGCAGATTACTATTTGAGGTCTCCTTCAACTTGCAAAAGTGCTTTGACAAAGAAATGGTTCAAAACAAGTGCCAATGAAATACAATAATACATCACTTTGCTGAAAAAAGGTGTTTCAGCAAAGTGATGCTGTATAGGCAGTTTCTACTACTTCGAATTTTTTGCATTTCGTCAACAATGAAAAACTAGATGAAAACAACAAATTAAGATAAATTTCTTCTGTGATTGAATATGTGAACAGGAAATGTTCAATGATGTATGACCCACAGCAAAATCTTGCTGTCGAAGAGAGTTTAATGAAATTTTGCGGAAGGTTATGCTATGTGCAGCACAATCCAAGTGTGTGTGGTTTGGAGTAGAGTTTTACAAAATTTGCAAAAATTCTTCCCGTCATTGAATGCAGTTTTGAAATTACACCAGAGGGATCCCGCTACAGCTAATGGAATAACATCTAGTGAAGCTATTGCATTTCAACTAATGCAGCCATATTATCATATGGGGTACTTGGAAAATTGGTACTCATCACCATCCCTCTTCTTGAAATTGAGAAAATAAAAAATAGTGCTGTTGGAATGGTTCAAGTGACTCATAAGAATATGCCTAAAGAATAAAAAAATATAGGAGAAGTGAAAGTTGTGAACTGTAAAGGAATTGCTGCATATAAATTGAGGGACAAAAAGAGGTGTACCTTTTGTCCACATGCCATAAGCAAGCAAAAATGGCTAACACAGGCAAGGGTCCATGAAAACAAGTGAGAATATTATGAAGTCAGAGTTAGTCAACAACTACAATAAGCAAATGAACACCAAGATAGGCAAGATCAGCAGTTGGCCTCCTTTCTTGTCATGCACTGATATGCAAAAGGCTATCATAAAATATTTTTTTAATGGCCTGTATGTGTTGTTTCAAAAAGTGACAAGCAGAAAACTGCAGTTCAATGACTTCAGGGAAAATGTGGCAGAGCAAATCCTAGAGAGATCCAACCAGTCAAACCAACCAACAGTCCAACAAAGCCACTTTGCCCACAGTTTCCCAAATGGCATATGTTCTGGCTCAATAGCTTAATTTGTTAAAGCATCTTCCAGGACTTCATATTCAAGACCTGTCAGACTTTCTTCACGTCTGGTTTTCCTTGGGATTTTCCTAGGTGCACACCTTCACCTGTTAAGTAATCTATACCCTTTTCTAAGTGTATTAATTAAGTGCATTATAATAGCCAAGAAAAATGCATATTTTAACTTACCATTGAGATCCACTGCTGTGAAGTAAGGCTCAGAGTAGTCACATGTTTTCTCATACTTCTTTTCTTCATTACTCTCAAAAACAGCTTTATTTGAGAGACCAAGAGAAGGCACTGATGCTCCTTGAGGAATTGTGGGTTCTTATGCAAATAAATAAACATACTAATGAATTTAAAACAAACCGCTATTGTTGATTAAGAAAAGTTATATTACATGAAATACATAGCCAACAAAATACAGATAAGGTGGAGGTAAATAATGAAGAATGGAAACCAATGAGGACAAAATTCAATAGAAGCATCCAATAAAATAAAACATTCCCAAACAGTGTGTGGAAGAGACCTGGCAGGGTAGTTTTGTGGTTAGAATACCAGAAAATGGGAGACCTGGGTTTGGGTCCTAGCCATGTTGCTATTTTTCATGTCTGTTTATATTTGGATTAACAAAATATTTTTTAGCATCTCACCCTCCAAAATACATAAAAATAATTAATAAAAAAGATAATAAGATATCGTTTTTTGATAAAAAATGGTTTTATTTGAAAATTTGAAACCTTTAAAGTAATTAGTTGCAATGCCATTCAAAGCTTTCTAAATCTTATTTCAGCATTAGCCTACGAGATTTCTGGCTAAATCTTAACAAAATTTCTTTCTCAAATTTATTTTTAGCTTCCAGAACCCTCTTTTTATGCGCACTCATCATACAAAGACCTACAATTGTTGATTGTTACCTACCTATTGTTGATCGTAACCAAGTTTTCACCCTGCGTAAGGTGCTGAAGGATCTTTCGATAGAGCATGTTGTGCACAGCAGTGCAAGTGAGATAAGTGGCACCCGTTTTACGGATGGATAAAACAATTGGGTTTCTGTAACTAGTACAGCTAGTTCTATCTCCTTTAGCTCGGCATGTTGCACATTTTTTTCTTTTCCATTGGCTGTACCAAAGCTCAGCTTCACTGAGGAAATCATTCAAATTATAGAAACTAGAAAAACTTGTAGTTTTCTTCAAAAAATCCTCATACGTCATATTAAGCATTGCATGAGGGTGTAACATAAACAATGAGAATGCAGGTAAGTTCTCCTCAGAAAAACGCTGTTCTAGAGACATTATTAATGAATCTATGTAATGAATAATTAGAGATCTTCTCCAAAACTTGCCAGAAGTCAGTGCTGGTAGATTTGCCCGATGTTTCTGGTGATTTATGACTTGCGGCATATTGAAATCTGCTCCCAGATGCTCGGCGATTTTTTCAGCCTCTACTATAACATTTTCACTTTCAACAACAGCATTTCCACGGTGTTTTCTCATGATGCCTGTAATTTTTTTAAATGTGATTTGCACATTGAATTAAGTCCACACTTTTTGACTGAAGAGCATTTACCACCAGTTGCCGGAGTACCGACTATTTTGCTATAAGACAAACACTAACAATGAATTCAGATTTTGTAGCAGCGCAATGCATTTGGGAAGCAGCTTTTCTTGTTGCATTGTTGCTGTCTGTTCCTCTTGATAGTGTTTCAAGCGCCATACAGATTTCCACATAATGTTCTTTGAATGTGGCGATACTTTTATGTTTTTGAGACCAACGGGTTTCGCAGAGCATTGGTATATTCAGTATACATATTCAACGAAGGGCCGATTCTCAGAAGAATCTAATTATTTCTTTTATTGTGGAGACCGTATTTCGTATCGCTGATATTTCGTTTAAGTCGTTTAGTACTAAATTTTGTTTGTGACTAGCACAGTGAAAATATAACGCTCTTTTATACGTTTTTCGAAGAATGCTCTGGACACCGCCATCTTTTCCTGCCATAGTGGAACACCCATCGTATCCTTGTCCAACGCACTCTTCTGGATCAAGGCCTACCTTTTCTATAAAGTTGTTAATTGCAAATGCTACAGATTTAACATCCATATCACTTAACTCCACAAATCCTAAAAATTCTTCACGAACCATCATGTTTTCTTCGTCAAAAAATCGAACCCCAATGGAAAGTTGCTCTTTTCCTGATATATCACTGCTCTCGTCTGCCAAGATACTGTAAGCATATGCTTTCTTTACGTCAGTGGTGATGTCGTCTCTAATGACGTCGCCACATAGGCTGATTATTTCATTTTGAATCTGCGGTGACATATAAGTGGCATTCTTCCCTCCCTTTTCGATGTGCTCTTTTAAAATGTGGTCACCAGCGTCAATTTTGAGTTTAATCAAGTCTTCAAAAACACCTTCATGATTTCCTTTGCCCCGGAAAGGTAGGTCGTGTGTTCCACAAAACATCACAGTCGAAATTATTGATGCAACAATTTCCTTGTTGGCTTCTATTTCTTGTTGGTGGACAGAAATCAGCTGTATATCAACGGGTATATTTTCAACAAAACATTTTGCTGCTGTGGTTGCCGATTTGTGCCACTGAGATGACGCATGAGATTTCGCAAATTCGTGCATGTCTTTATAGCGAGTGAAAGGCCTGACTATGAAAGATCCTAAAACACCATGCACTTTAGTTGGTGGAAACAACACACAATAAATGCACAACGCGCCCTTTAATTTCTTGGAATACGCCAGCCAAGGAGCATAATCCATCAACCAGCTGTATTTAAATTTTCTTTTTAATTGCACAGCATCCTTAGCAAAGTCATAACTTGGAGTTGGTGACCAAGAGTTTTTTAAAACTTCCATTTTTTGAGATGAGGTCATACTAAACGAACGTCCAAGCCAGTGACCCACGTCATTATCTAAATACGTTTGATCCTGTACAGCAGAAACAGATGGTAGTGAAGATCCACTTGATGCACTTAAAACAGCAATAGGTGCAGGTATGGGTGCAGTTGTGCAAGCGCCAACATTCTGCTTCGATTTTTCTTCTCCGCCGGTATCACTTTCGCTACTACTTTCATCTGGTTGCTTTCTCTTCTGTCTCCCTAAAAAAATAAATAACTACTACTAAACTTCCCAAAATAATAAAACAGCTATGTATTTAAGCTTCTAAACGGATTCCTTACTAGATACTTCAAGCTTAAAAAATTTTTTTTTTATCGTTTCCATACAATAGAGACAACGCAAAGAAGGGAAGAATGGCTAACACGTGTCAAAAAGATTGTGGAGGAGGAAAAGGGGCAAACTGTTTCCCTAGATCTTTTACAGCACTGAAGTGACCTACGCTCTCTTAGTGACCCACGCTCCCGTAGGTACTTTCAAAGCATTGAGAACAAAACTAACGGCGAATGCTTGCCATTTAGTTGGATAAGGGAATAAGCGTTAGTAGATAGAGAAAGCTTGAACATTTCGATGGTATCTTAGAGGTAGAAATACATCCATAGCATTGAAAACAAAAACGTTCGCAGCCGAATCCACGGAAGAAATAAAATGAAAAAGTTTTCCAAGAATTATTTAAATTACAAAGCTTCTCGGGCAGTACACCAAATTGAAACTTATGAAAGGATGTAATTTAGGATCATTTAGTTTTCTACTGTTTATATTATCATTTTGTTTTATTTTCTGATATATATTGTTATTATACGAGCTGCGGAGTCCATCAACGTTGTTTCAGGGAAGACGAACATATTAAATAGACATGGAGATAGGGGACACCCTTGTCCAACTCCTTTCCTAATCTTGGCCTCTTTCTCTACCTTACTGATGATTATTTGTGTGCTTTGGTTCTGATACAGTAGATTAATCAGGTTCGGTGTCACTTGGTCAAAGGACAACTGGTCGATGGGACATTTGGTCAAAGGACAATTCGTCGCTGAGACATTTGGTCGATGGACAGTTCGTCGATGAGACAACTCGTCGACAGAAGGGAATGTTGTGTTTACCAAATGTCTCAGCGACGAATTGTCCTTCGACCAAATGTCTCAGCGACGAATTGTCCTTCGACCAAATGTCCCATTGACCAGTTGTCCTTCGACCAACTGTCCCGGAACCCGACCAACTGTCCCGGAACCCGACCAACTGTCCCGGAACCCGACCAACTGTCCCGGAACCTGACCAACTGTCCCGGAACCCGACCAACTGTCCCGGAACCGATTAAAAAATCATTCTTCTATCCTTCCAGTCTAGTCCTATCTTCTTCATAGTTTTAAAGAATAGCTCCCAGGTCAAATGCTTTTTCTATGCCAATAAAGGTAAGATATGTCCTTCTATTCATATCCATCCTTCTCTCCAATACTATATGTAAGGCCAGGATTGCTTCTCTTGTTCCTCTGCCTCCTCTAAATCCAAATTGGTCCTCCCCAATATATGTATCTACCTTTCCTTTTATCCTGTTCTTAACTATATTAATGATTACTTTGGAAGCATGTGATAACACTGATAATGTTTTCTATAATTGGTGCAGTCTTATTTCTTATTGCCTTTCTTATTTTAGGTATGGTAATGGTTCTGCATTGCGTGAAGTCCTCTGGTATGATTCCTTTTTTGTAGCAGTAATTTATTACTCTGAATAATTGGCCTTTCATGTTACTACCTAAATTTTTCAGCAATTCGGCAGGGATGCCATCCACACCAGTTGCTTTTCCAACTTTGAGACTCTGAAGGGCATGTTCAAATTCATGTCTCGTGATTAGGGGACCCTGCATTTCTCTTTCACATTCATTGATGTTTTCAAATAGATTATTTTCATCCTTGTAGTCCTTATCATCATACAATTCTTCTATGTATTCTTTCCACCGAGATCATACCTAATCACTGTCTATCAGCAATATTCCCTTTATTTTTTACTACTATTATTTACTTTTACTTTATTATTTACTACTACAGATTTCGTTCAAGGTTAGCACTGCAGGGCTCTGATTTTCTTATAAACTTGATCCTGCTTTTCCTCAATCTCTTCAGCAATGTTTTTGGTTCGTTTCTCTTTTTCTTCTTGGAATTTGGTTGTGATGTGATTTTTGTTTTATTTTTTTTGTTATTTTTAAAATAAAATTCTAAAAATATAAAGGATAAATTGATATCATACTGCTAATATAAAATAATACATTGCATTTTTTTAACATAAAAGTATAATGTTGAAATAGTACAAGAGGGTTAAGGGCCATTAAATTTAAGAAAAAAGAATTTATGTAATCCATATTCATGAGTAAACAGAAATACTGCCGACAAAATTTAAACAATGCTGCCAATGAACTTTAATAGAGTATAAACAAATACTGTTTTAGTTATATCTGGTGAACAAAGAGATGTCTAACTTGAACAGTATTTGACAAATTATGCTATTTGTCAGACTGTAAGGAGTAATTATAAAATAGTTTTACGTTAGGTAAAGTAGTGAGAACTTCTCAATTATCACAGGGGTCAATTGGTCTAGAACTTAGTTAATATAAATGTTTATTTAATATAAATAGCATTCACATAAAACTAGAATGCTCCGATAGCGTAAAATGTGATTTAAGGGTTTTTAAATTCAAGAAAAAAGAATTTATGTAATATATATTTAAGAGTAAACAGAAATACTGCAGATGAAATTTAAACAAAATACTGCCATCATCAGTGGATAAACAAAGAGCGAGTGGAGTCAGTGCTCAGTCGTCACAGGGAAAGGACGTGCCTCCAGGTAGCTCTCGCAGCAGAAGTGAAAGTTAAGTATAATGGCTTTACCAAAATGTGTTGTATGCAAGAAGGCAGTAAAGAACGGATTGTGCTGTGGTGACTGTAAGAAGTCGTTTAATTTTAGCTGCAGTTTATTTAAAGTCGAAAACTGCGTAGAGGATGATTTTTGATGCAGCAGCTGCAATAGGAAGAGGGACCACGGAGGAAAAGGACGCCTTGATCCTAAAACTAAAGAAGGAATTGGAAGAGGAGAAGGAAATGGTCAAGAGACTGACGCCGGAAAATGAAGACCTTAAAAAACTGTTAAGTACTCGTAAAGTGAATCTGTCTCATCCTAGTACTACACTAAATTCTGATTCATTTAAAGATGTTCTGGTTTTAGGGGACTCAATGGTTAGATTTAGTGGGAATGAATGTATACGTAAAAGGGTTGGGTTTGAATGTTTACCGGGTATAAGGGCTGAGCAATTGAGTAATAAAATTGAAAGAATGGGGGAGGAAAGGGATGAGAGGGTTGTCTTGCTTCATAGGGGAACAAACAATATTAAAAGTGCCAAGAGTAGTGACCATGTAGTGGGGGAAATAAAATTGTAAATTGAGTAATAAGATTGAAAGAATGGGGGAGGAAAGGGATGAGAGGGTTGTCTTGCTTCATATGGGAACAAACAATATTAAAAGTGCCAAGAGTAGTGGCCATGTAGTGGGGGAAATTTGGGATTTGTGTGAAGTTGCTGCAAAAAAATTCAGTAAAGCTAAAATTGTAGTAAGTGGGATTGTCAAAAGGAGGGATGTGGCACCAGGGAAAATTGATTGTATTAACAGGGGAAACGACTGGGTGTGCAAAAGCCAGGGCTTGTGTTTTATTAATCCAAACAACTGGGTGAATCGGAGGGATTTGGGTAGGGATGGATCACACCTTAATCGTAGGGGAAACTACAAATTAAGTAAATGTTTTGCAGATTCAGTGAGCAGATGTTTGGAGCAGGGAAACTAGAGGACGGGGCAAGAGATGACAAAACCAGTGGTGGCTGTGGATTTGGTGCCCCAAGTACAAATATTGACAGAGTGTGCTATCAATCCACCAAAACAGAGCTTTCAGAAAGTGTAAAAATTAAGAATGGCAATGGAGAATGTAAGGGTGACTGTAAAAATGTTAATGATGAAGGCAGCGGCTTGAGAATTCTCCAGGTAAATTGCAGAAGTCTTTATTGTAAAAAGGAGTTATTTTCATCTTTAGTTGATGCTTCGAAACCAGACATTATCTTAGGAACTGAGTCTTGGCAGAAGGAGGATATTTACTCAAACGAGGTTTTTCTGTCGGGTTTCGTAGTTTATAAAAAGGATCGCAGTTCACGAGGTGGAGGTATATTTGCATGTATTTCAGATAAGCTTCACAGCACACTCGAGTGGGTTCAAGACGATTGCGAAATGTTAGGGGTCAAAATTATAAATCCGTTGAGTAAAGGAGTACTCGTCGTCATAATAGGGTAGAGAAAACCGAACGACGATTTCCATGTTTTAAACATCCTAAATGACCTCAGCGCTAATATGAGTAATAACCTCATGGTTATCACAGGTGATCTCAACCTCCCAACCGTATATTGGGAAGGGAACAAGGAAGGAGGGGACAATGCTCAAGAGCTTGTTAATAACATTATCTACTAGGGGGGTCTAACTCAGGTAGTCAAAGCCCCTACCAGAGCATCGAACACTTTAGATGTTTTTCTTTTAAAGCCCTTAGAGACATTGATTAGCACGAACACTATTCCGGGAATAAGTGACCACGAGGCAGTAGAACTCGTTTTAAATTGGGATATGCCCAAACGGACACCAGCCTTAAATAAGGTTGAAATTTTTCAGTACAGTCAAGCGAATATTATCGGCTTCCAGGAATACCTACGCCAAAATTATTCAGAATGGGTGAGCAATGAAAGTTCAATTGAAGAGATGTGGCAGAGATTTAAAAATATTATTTTCAGTGGTATGGTATAAATTTCTATGTTCCTAAGAAGCGTTTGAAAAATAACCCAGATCCCGAGCATCACACAAGAAAGGTTAGGTTGCTTAAAAGGAAAGTTCGGGCTGCGCACAAAAGGAAAGATTGAGACTTACCTTCCATGGAAAGGTACAGAGGAGTCATATGTTGCTAATACTCTCGATTCAGAAAATCCCAAAATCCCAACAAATTCTACAAGTACCTGCGCAGACGGAAAGGAGATACATATCATGTGCATGCAATAAGTTCTGCAGGCAGAAAAAACTTAACGCGAGATGAGGGCATAGAGGAAGAATTCAATAACTGGTTCTCACAAGTCATTCAAGTCATTAGCAAGGGCCTTCAGGAAGCAGTCGAACCATTAAAAGAGATAAACGTTTCTTCAGGGGAAAACTGTACAAACTATTTACAATTTTCAGATTGGTTATTCTGCAAAAGGTTCAACAATTGAAAAATAGGAAATCAAAGGGTCCGGATGATATCCCTAGTGATGCGATAAAACTGGGCAATCGTGCAATTGTTCCCTATCTTAGAACACTTTTCACTGCAATGCTAAATAATAAATTCATTCCTGACGATTGGACCAAAGGGATCGTGATTCCAATACATAAAGGATGTTCAAAATCATCGTTAGATAACTACAGACCGATTAGTCTAACTTCATAAGTTTGCAAAGTTATGGGAAAAATTATAGCAGATCATAGATAGATTCGTGTATTTATGAAAGAAAATGACTGGCTGTGCAAGAGACAACAAGGATTCGGAACGGGCTTCTCATGCGAAACACAGCTCCTTGGTCTCGTTCAAGATATTGCAGAAACCATGGATCTCAGGGATGAAATAGATGCGCTTGTTATCGATCTTACTAAGGCATTCGATAAAGTACCACACAACCTCCTAATGGCAAAGGCACGGAAATTAAATATCGATCACAGAGTTATAGATTGGATTCAACTATTTTTGACGAAGAGAAAACAGAGTTATAGATTGGATTCAACTATTTTTGACGAAGAGAAAACAGAAAGTTAGAATCGGAGATGTTTTCTCAAAAGAGGCAGATGTTACTTCAGGTATTCCGCAAGGTAGCGTTCTTGGGCCACTGCTATTCCTCATTTACGTGAATGACCTCCCAGCAAATATTAAATCCATATATCAGACTATTTGCCGACGACTGCATACTATACAGGGGGATAACGAATGCTCATGATCGCCTAATTCTGCAAAATGATTTAAATTGACTAGCGGAGTGTGGACTAAATTAAACGGAATGGAAATTAATGTCGGTAAATGTAAACATATCAAGTTTTCCAGAAGAAAGTCTCAAATATTTCATAAATACTCCCTAAATTACAAAAACATTAACGTCGTTTCCAATTGCAAATATCTAGGTATTAGGCTAACTGAAAATCTTAAATGGGGAAAACACATCGAGGACATTGTTGCGAAGGCTTATAGGAATCTCCATTTCGTAATGAGGAACCTAAAACGAAGTGGGAAGGGTGCCAAGGAAAGAGCGTACAAATCCCTGGTCAGGCAGATTGTAGAATATGGAACGAATGTTTGGGATCCCCACAAAACAGGTCTTACTGAAAAGCTTGAAGGCGTGCAAAGAAAGGTGGCTAGGTACGTAGTCGGCAATCACAGGAAAACCGAAAGTGTATGTAAAATGATAGCTAATATGAAATGGGAATCATTAGAATTGAGAAGGAAGTCTTCTAGATTAGCCAGAATGTGAGTTATGTTGGATGCAGAAATCATAGTTTAAAAATCTAGGAACGCAAGCAGAAAACGGATATAGCGAAATATTCATTCATTAATAGAGGTATTAGAGAATGGAATTCTTTACCTGGAGAAGTTCTCATTCCAATGCTGAAAAATGTTAAAGCGTTCAAAAAAAGGATACAATCAATATGTATGTAGATTTCTTGTATGATCTCCTATCATGATATTCCATGCAACATTGTACATACGACTATATGGATAAATACCATGTACCTTACTGTAGTTACTTCTATTTCTACTTAATGTATAATATTATTTTTATTCCTGATGAACTTGTTTAATTTTATATGATGTAATTTGTTTCATGTATTTTTATATTCATGTATAATTATTATATGTTATGTACATTTTTCAAATACTGCCTACGGGAGGTTTTTCCCTCCCGTCTTGGGCAAATGCCAGGCAGTTTTCAAATTATCATGTTATACTTCCCTCCAGTATTGCCACCTGGCCAAATTGCAATGCAGATCTTAATAAATAAAGAGATATCTGACTATAACAGTATTTGACTCATTATGCTATTTGTCATATTGTCAAAAAATAATATAACATAGTTTTACATTAAGTTTGGTGATGAGATGCACTCAATTGTGGCAGCACTCAATTGTTGCACTCCCTCAATTTTCTGGACATGAAATTGTTCACATGTTAGAGTACTCCAAAATACTAGGAACTAGGTAACACAGAATTCGATTTGGAAACAATATTACATAAAAATTCAGAGAGATTGTAATAG
This sequence comes from Ladona fulva, assembly GCA_000376725.2. NCBI lineage: Eukaryota > Metazoa > Arthropoda > Insecta > Odonata > Libellulidae > Ladona > Ladona fulva. Next base: position 1,738,820 of record KZ312451.1, on the reverse strand, counting down.
GTAAAAGGAAGATTCTCAAAAAGAAAAAAAATCTGACAGGAAAAAAACATTCTTAATAAATGGAGAGCCCTGATAAATTCAGGTTATTCTCTCCCCAGAAATGAAAGCAAATTATATTTAGAGAATGTATAAATAAACAAATACATTAAATTCACCATTAAGCATTTTATATTCTGGAATAATAAAGAAGGAAAATTTTCTACAAAAATATTATCAACCTATTTATGGAAAGAATTAGATCTACCTGTTTTGCCATCTTCTTGAACTCTGCAGATTCTGTGAAAATTGTCGATGAAATTCTTTGGAGCTTTAAACACTCGCCCAACTTTTTCTTCTGCGCCAGAAGCAAATTCATAGCGAGTCAAAGGTGCAATGCAGGACATGTCATGCCCATGGATTTGTGGTCGAGCTATTTCATGCCACGTAACCTAAATAAAAAGCAACAATTGATCTGCTAAAATTAAAGCCATGTAAAAGAGTCAAATAGAGCCACTCAATGTTCACACCACTTGGAAGTTCACATTAGCTAATTAAATTAAAAACTCTTGAGGGATAGCAAATAAGATTCAAGGGTGGTGAGATGGGGAGGTTCTTTCAACAAGCTTTTACAATACTATCCTAGATTCCAGTCACTCTCTTATAGGTTTGGGCTCCAAAATAATTAAATTGGAATTGTGGCAATTAATAATGTCTTTTGTTAAAAGAAAAATCTAGACACCATCACTGATGTAACTACATGGATCCTGTCAGCATATTTAAGCTATGGTTTGTCACCAAATTGATGTATTTTATAAATTATGGAATTTTTTCATCAAATGTGTTGCCATCCTTGATCTAGAACAGGGGAGGAGAATATTTTTTCGTTGGAAGGCCACATTTACCAATTGACTGCATAAGAAAAGTCACATGAGAAACCATCAGGTAGCCCTTGTGTAACTGTTTGCCTACATTTAAACACTTTAACATAAAAATTGTTAATGAGGAAACTAATTAATTCCCGGAGTAAACTAAAAGTGAATATTTTCCATTTTGTTTTTCACTCTGCAGTATCAGCAAGACTAGGAAACTAAATCAGTTTCAAATAGTGTTTAGGGAACAGTTCTCTCCTGAAGTTGGTGCCATGGTTACCAAAATATTTATTGGGAATAATAACCTTGAAAAATGCAGCCACGTAGAACCCTGCTGATTGGAAAATTCTAATGATTTGTTAGTGTGAAAATTATGGCTTTTTGGAGCTTGTTTTCAAAACTGTATTATCAAAATAATTGTATTAATGCAGCAGTGTTTCTTTTCCTTAGAGATATTTTCTTATGTTCCTAAGTAAGTTTCTTTCATATTTTGCCATTCACACACCAAAGCTCAGGCAAAACTATTCTAACCAAAACTGATATTACATTACAATGTTATAGAGGGTAGGGCTCATCAGATGAATTGGTTGGTTACACTAGCAAAAGAATAACCAACATATGATACAATACATTTTTATGCACAGATTATATTCATTTTTATAAATTTAGGAGTAATTGTTATTACAGTATAAGTGATTTTTCCTAAGTCATTACTACTGTTGGATTGAAAATAGTATAGACCTGGACTTTGACGCATTCCCCTTTGATGATCTGCCATTTTGATGGGACATGTTAAATATCATTTGAACGAACATTTCTTTCCCTATAAAATGAAGTAGTAATATTATTAAAAGTGCTTTGACAGCTGAGGTCATTTCGCACGTAGGCTCTCACCAGCTCTCTCCCACCAGTCCACTTTCACTGAAGTCAAACGTGTTGCCCACTTGAATATCCAGGAGCCTTAAAATGATACACATTTTGAGTTAACACCGATCTCCTGCTTAAACCGAGTTGATATAAAAAAAATCAAAATAAAGTCAATTCATGACTCGGTTATCTTCACATCTTTGTGGAACAACGACCAAACATCACAGAAAAACCAATCTTTTAGCAGAAATGTGATATATCGTCCTGAAGCATAATCCCCATTTTTGAGATCCAATCTTATTATTATTAAGCGTATGAAATTAAAAATTGATCTCTTCCTACAAATTTGATCCTATGCAGTTGAAATTTTTACTACATGCTATTTTAATGATTTATAAAAAATAAGCGATGGCAATTTCTCATAAATGCATTGGGAGGTACACAAGGGAGCCTATAATGATGATGTAGCTCCAGCAAAACATCATTGCTGCCTCCTCTGAACGAGAAAGCATGCCAAGCATTTAAACCGTGCCTTGTGTGTGCGTTGTGCGTGTGTTGAGTGTGCCTTGGCTGCAACTGCAAGTGAGGCCACTGAGGAATTCCCCTGAGGAATTGCCACAAGAACTGCTTGTGTCTTATACATTTATATTTATAGTTATATCTTCTAAATTTGAATCCCAATCCCTCATTACAAGACACATTTTGGATATACCAAGCTAGGGAAAGTCTTCATGTTCTTCATGCAATTCAGCTGACACATCAGCAACTGTTGGGTAAACCTCTCACAGGTAAAAGTCGTACACTTTTTCTAAGAACATAATGGGAAATTCATCCAATATAATTTAGGGTCTTCTATGACGCCATTTTTGGAAATATATAACTCCATGGTCACTTGTCCTAATTTCCTTACTGATGCTTTTCACAGTATGGTTGGAAATACTGCAACATAGCTCTGTATAATTCACTACCTGGCTTGAAACCATCTCAATATCTTCCATTTACAATTTTTCAGATAAAGATTTATCGTTTGCAAAAAACATGGGAAAATTTAAATACCTTTCGATTAGAAATGTATCCATTTATGCACATAAAGACAATCGGTGAGAGTGTGTGACCATTCTCTCCTTATCCAATCTGGATAAATTCCTATAAATGCTCCTGTAAAGGCATTTAACGAACTCTTTCTGCAAATTTGTTTCTGTTTTTCAAGTTTTATTTACCTCTAATCTTACCTTTCTGTCCATGGTGTCCATAAAGTTACATTAAGTTAACTGCTAGGTAGACTCTGATATGTTTTATTTATTTGAAAGTGATAAAAATCATATTGGAATAATTCCTCTTTTGATAGCTTTACCTGATGGTATTATTATTTATGTCTATATATGTATTGAGTTATTTATAAGTGTTAATGATATGATTGGTATTGAAATTGATATGTTGAGACTTAACTTGGTGCCATGACATTAGTGAAGTAAAACCAAACTTTGTAAGTTCGACAGCTGGTTTATATAACAGCTAGTTCCACAGCCTTCGCAGAACACCTACGGGAGACAGGCCATTCCAGCTCCTTGTTTTTTTTTACTTTTCTCACAAAGACTGTTATAGTTCAATGTTATTGATAGTGTTTGCATACTGGCGGATTCATATCTCCATGTATTCTCTTTTTATTGTAACCACAGTCATTACTCTTGATGATGTTATTCCATTTTTCACACTATTTATTTCCAATGGGTGGCTAAAAATCTGTCATGTTAATTGTCAATTGCTTCTATGCCATATAGATGAATTTCATGATTATTTCACTGAGAATCAATTTGATGTCAACCACTTTGCCTCTGGCTGCGGTGGCAAAGTGGTTAGCGCACTAGTACTCCAACCCCTAGGTCCTGGGTTTGTTTCCCAGCTAGTCAAATTTTTCCAATTAGGGAATTGTTGTGTTCGTCATATGTTGTTGTTGTTTGAACCTACTACTGTAATTGTACAATATGTGCCGATTTAGTTGCCAATTTACAAGTAGCAAATTTTCAAGTAGCTGACAAAATGTCTACGACAAAAAGTCCTACGAGAGAAAGTCCTACGACCACCAGTCCTTCGTCCAGCAGGCCTTCGTCCTTGCAGGCCTCGCTTCTGGTGTCTTACTTTTATACCCAGCGAGCATGAATACCCGATCGAGGATTGAACTAGCTCCTGCTGCGGACAGTTCCAGTTACTTCAGGAAAGGTTATTGGCCGCCGTCTGATTCCTGCCAAAATTGCGAATTTCCAATTTCTTTTGTTTCCCACACTTCCCCTAATTGCCTCTGGAAAGGAGACCCGAGAGTACGAGCTTGACGCTTCGAGACGACGGACGTTCCGTTCGGCCGTGAGTCATCCTCAAGAGACATCAACGCCGAACGTGTGTGAAGATATTGTGTTAAGACCAACAAATTATTGGCAATTGTATTATTCAGCTAAGTTGTTTTATATCGACCTTATCGCATATGATAATATTTGATGTGTAATTATCAGGGCCAGTTCCAATTGTCCATATTCTGTTATTTTGAGGATATTACTTATGTTAATTATTGCATGAAACTATTGATGATATTACTTATGTTGATTACTGCATGAAACTATTAGTTAATTACACTGTGGATTTATATTCGATGTTATTTTTGTCTCTTTCTCTCAAAATATCCTACAGCTAGACCACGAAAATAATTCAATGCGCAGTCTGAGTGGATTCTCCGGAAATATAATTTTCCTGATCCACCCTGGCTGGTGCAAATAAATGGATGTTTGTGGGGGCATTGGATTATAAATAAATAAATAAAGATGTAATATGTATAACGGAAACTTGTTAAACCCTAGTCAACCCAATACAATGGTTAAGGTTGATGATTTTCTTTAATACTTTTGGATAGAATCTGTGAAAGCAGAGATGGCAGAGGCATTTTTGTCCATTGTGATCTTAACATAAACATAATTTCTACCTCACCTGCTATTTATAGCTCTAGACCTGAATTTCTTATTGCTGAGGTTTTGGGACAAAATTCGCCAAAAATTCTGTTATGTACCATTTATTGACCCCCAAATGCAGCCTTACTCTCCGAATTCAAACATTTGTTTCTAAAATTCAGTCCGATGTATCAAAATATTATCATCCCATCTAAACATTAACATATCCTGCAGTAATTACAACAACAAATACCTACAAAATTTTTAATCTTTTCCAACAATCTTCACCTCACACATTTTCACCCAACCCATCACACCAAAAGTAGTCATACTTGGTTAGATGTATTCATTGTTGATGACTCTGATGAAGTAATTTCCAACTTTCAAGAGCCAGTTCCTTTCTTTCTGTTCATGACCTTATTTGGATTACTTTTAAATACACATTTCCCAGGAAATTCTTGAGAACTTTATGTATAGAGACCTTAAAGCCCTCTATAATTCCCAGTGCTTAGCTGACCAAGCCAAAATGGATTGGGCAGATGTCTTTACAACCAGTTATACTTGAGATATTTAACTTTTATTTAATGAATACTGTACATCCAACTCTCTGGAAGTACAGCTTTCTACGCCCAATTGAAAAGATCTAAAATCCTTCTCTTCCAGCCTACTATTGACCTATTTCAATTCTCTATTATCTTTCTAAATGCCTCAAATAGTTTACGATAAGATAACTGACCACCTCGAATTTTACCATCTGTTTGAACCCTACCAATCTGAATTTATAAAAACACAGTACACAAACATTACTTCTTCATGTCACCAATGACATAAGGTTCGCTATTGAGAAAGGAATGGTTACTATGTTAGTTCTTCTTGATTTTAGCGATGCATTTGGATGTAATACATCCAAATGGATCGCTAAAATACATTCTCTTCTGGTGTTTTAAACTGGTTTCTTTCTTATCTATCTGGGCACCAGGAAACTTCCAAGGGACCTGAATTATCTCAATGGTAACCCGCATCTTGTGGGGCCCCTCAGGGGTCTGTTCTTGGGCCACTACTATTCTCGTTATGTGTGAGGGATTTTCCCAATAATATGAAATACTGTAAATATATGTTTTATGCTGATGATTTACAAATTTATTGTCACTGCAAGATTGAAGATATCAATGAAACTATTGTGAAATTAAATACTGATATTGAAAGTATTCATGCCTGGCCATGTAAAAATAATTTTGCCTTTAAGTAGTACCAAGACAAAAGTCATGTTATTTGTAAGCTCCCATATGTTTGATTGCCTAAATACTGACAGTCTTCGTAAGACTTTTTGTTAGCAGTGACGAAACTCATTACTTAACTTCAGTTCGTAACTTAGGAGTTATTATGAATAATAATCTATCATGGACTGGACATGTATCTTCTATGTCAAATAAGGTGAATTTTACATTATATGCATTAAAATTAAACAAGCATATTTTACCCATCCATATTGGTAAAAATCTTGTTTTATCTCTTGCTTCTAATCATTGATTACTGCTGCCTCATTTACTATGATCTACCTGAGATATTAAACATTAGAGTGCAACACTTAGTTAATTCTTGTGTAAGATTTATATTCGATGTAAGTAAAACTGAACATACAGGGTTGATAAAAAAAAAGGGGAATTTTAAAATTTCCCAGGGTGTATAATTCACTCGCATATTTGACTCACAGCAATAATGGAACAAAGAATTTTTATTAAATTCTGCGTAATAAATGGAAATGCTGCACCACATTGGAAATGTTAAATGTTGATATTGGCAGATTAGAATGAATAAAATCAAGAAATGAATTAAAAAAAAGGGTTTACAAGCAGTACAAACGTTTTCAAAAGGATCATGAAGACACTGAAGATGACGAGCCCCCTGGAAGTAAAAATTGACAGCAAAATTTGTCTCAAAATTGTTGAATTTTGACCAAAAGCAGCACCAAATGAACATTGCTCAAGAGTTGACGTCAATGACAATCATTGAGAAGTCAATGACGATCCAGAACTTATTAAATGAGTCATAAATGGTGACAAAACATGGGTGTATGGGTATGACGTTGAAACTAAGGCCCAGTCATACCAACAGAAACTTCCTTTCTTTCCTTTCTACACCATTTGCGTGAAGCAACCCAAAGAAAATGATCTGACCTGTGGCAAAACAATTTGCGGCAATGACATTAAATAATGCACCAGCTCACACCTCACTGGTTGCTCGTGAATTTTTGGCAAAAACCAATACCATTATGATGCCTCAACCACCATATTCACTGGACATGGACCCCTGTGATTTCTTCCTATTCCAAAAACTGACAAAAACCTTGAAAGGATGATGTTTTCGCAACACTGAGGAGATCAAGACAGAATCGCCTTTCTTTCCCATTATCCTTGGTAATGCCTACATCTACATTTACAGTAAGTACTCTGCAAGCCACCTTTCGGCATGTGGCAGGTGGTGCAAGCACCATGACTTTACTTTGCTAATCGATTGCTTTCGTGTATCGTTCACGGAAAAAATGAATTTTTGAAACGACTTGTTCTAGCATCTATTTCTCAGATTTTTCTCACAGTATCAGAACGTCCTGTATAACATGTGGGATGCATTATGTCAGCTACATCATCTGTGAACGTACTTTCTCTAAATTTATTAAGTAGATTTATCCTTTGTTTAAGCCTTCTGTCTTCCAAAGATTCTCATTCCACATCCTGAAGCATTTGCATAACACTCACTGACTTGTTGTAACAATTCTTTACAAAACGTATCGCCTTTCGCTGTACTTTTTCTAATTCACGAATACAACATTTTCCTGCAAGGTCCCATACACTACACGCATATTCCAGGTGAGGCCTGACTAACGCAAGGTAACATCGCTCACAGACTTTTTCTTCGCTCCTACAGACAATTCTCTTCACGAATCCAAGTTTCTTAAGCGCTCGACCACATATATTATGGATGTGGGTACCCCAGGTTAAGTTATTGGTGAGGGTTACTCCAAGGTATTTCACCATTTCTACTGTTGATAACCCTTCTCTAGACTACAACCTTGTTGTGGTGGAAGGGCTTGCGTGTTCCTATGACCTAGAGAGCGTAACTGGCGGGAACTATGTTCCTGGTAGGGTCACCCATGCCAGGATGGTCAATAGGTAGGGGCCTGACGAAAGGTAGTCCACGCAGTGTCTGTACCTCAGTGAGGCGGCTGCAAAGGCGTCTCTACCCCAGTGGGGCGGCCATTATAGGTGATGGTGGTGTCACGTTAAGAGAAATGTTGAGGAAGGCAACTGGAAACCACCTCGACTACCACACTTATCCAAAGCAATCATGATGTGCCAATATAAGAATATTGTAAGTGGTGTAAACGGGACTCAGCCCTCTACGGGGAGTGTTGTGCCCGACAGTGATAGGAGTAAGGATATCTCGGTCGACATTCCACGAAACCCTTACCCAGGAAACGACAAGAAAAGAAGAGAGAAGATGGCCAAGGAAACAAGGGTGGGAACCTGGAATGTTAGGACAATGCTTAGGAAAGGAAAGTTGGAAAATGTAAA
>KZ312451.1:1679783-1729470 GCA_000376725.2 Ladona fulva | reverse complement strand
AGCTGGGTGGATAGAAAAACAAACATAGAGGTGCTAGAAATGGTTGGGGAGGAAAGGGTTTTAATTGAAGTAATTAAGCGCCGACAAAAGAAATGGGTGGGTCAGATATTGAGAGGAGACAAATTGCTGAAGAATGTAATAGAGGGTAGAATGCAAGGGAAAAGACAGAGGGGAAGGCAAAGGCAAAAGATGTTAGATGACATAAAGGGTGGGGTAAGTTACCAGGTAGCGAAGGAAATGGCTATGAATAGGGAATATTAGGGCACATGGACCTACCAAAAGGTACAACACTTATGTACTGTTGATTAAGTTTTCCCTCGGAGACTTTACGAATAATCATTGGCATTATTTTTCCTTTGGAAGAAGTTGATTACTGAACATTTATCTATATTGAGCTTTAGTTGCCAATCATCGCACCATCTCATAATTTTATCTAAATCACACGATAGGGTTAATCTATCCTCTGAGCTTCCTATTTCCCTATAAATTACTGTGTCGTCCGCAAATATCCTAACTTTACTATTAATGTTATTGTTAAGGTTGCTGATGTACACTAAAAATAGTAACAGTCCGATTACACTTTCTTGTGGCACTCCCGAGGTCACTTTAACCATCTAGTACTACTCAATGTTCTCTGTTGGAGAGAAAGTCCTTAATCAAGTTTATTACTTCTCCATGGATACCCGCAACTTTTAATTTTTATAATAATTTATTATGTGGAACCTTATCAAATGCTTTCCGAAAATCTAATAATATCGCCTCGACTTGCCGTTTATTTTCGGCAGATTTCCAGATATTGTGAACTAAAGACACTAGCTGAGATTCACAGGATCGTGTCTTACGAAAACCATGTTGGTTACACACTATAAATTTGGAAGTGTCTAAATTTTGCAGAAAGAGCCAAGAATTTCTCCAAAAAGTACCCTGAAACTACCCTTTACCTTGTTAAAAATATTACTGCATTCACTGATTTCAAGATGGTAATTTTGTATGTGTGACCTTTTTGACTGCTAACAATAGAATAAGCTTTCAAAATGGCTGCCCCTAATAATGTGCGTTAGGGACATGTGTACCAATACACAAAAAAAAAATGTTGACACTAGGAATTATACAGCCAGGGAAATGTGAAAATTCTGCTTTTATTATCACACCATGTACAACCCCTGTCATATGCCACTGTATTTGCACTAGTTGGCCATTTATACTAGGGTTAAGATGTTCCCCTAACAACTAACTTCAAGTAAAATCATAATGGGAAATAAATCAAAACATTATCTGGGTTTCCTCTATATTTCTTATGGAGTAAAAGTTAACGTGCTCTTGCATCAAACCAAGGATCAATTTAGAAGTTCTTGAGCTAAATTATGAACTATACCCATTAATCCTATACAATTTCCAAATTTAAGCAGTTTTGCTTTTACGAAAATGCCATGAAAAAAATTTTTAAAAGTCACCCCCTGTAAATCTTGCAGAGACAATGTAGAGAAAATAGAAAGTGAACCTGACAGAATATGTTAGGTCACCCTCATGATAAATAGGCGTTACCCTGTTCAGATCATCCAAGTGTAAGCACCAACGGCAGCAAGCAGTAAAGAGGAAATTGAGAATTTCTACATTTCTACCAGACTATCAGCATGGAACATGACAAGGAAGATCACTATTATAAAATAATCATGGGCGATTTTAACGCTCGTGTAGGTCAGCAGGAAGCAGATGATGCTGTCACAGGAAATCATGGACTAGGCCAGAGAAATGAACGAGGTCACCGCCTGGTAGAGTTTGCAGAATGCACCGATATGTACATAACGAATACATACTTCAAGAAGAATCCCACATGGAAATTCTACAAAACCGACTTGAAGAGGTCCTATTTGAGTAAAAAACGAAATAGTCTACATATTGGTTAACAAACTCTACCCAGTTACTAATTGTGAGGTACTAAAAAACTTCAACTCCGGAAGTGACCATAGGATAGTTAGATTCAGAATGAAGATTAACGTCAGAATGGAGTGAAAGAAGTTGGTCTCATGCAGGAAACAGGAGGTAAGTATTAGAAAATTAGAAGAAAATAGGAAAGAGTTCCAGCTGGAACTTAGAAATAGGTTTTCAGCACTTCAAGAAGTAGAACTGGAAGCCAAAGTCATGGAAGTCGTGAAAGCAGCGGCAGAAGAAGTAGCAAGTACACCAAAAAGACCAAAGGATAAGAAGTTCAGCGACAGAACCAGGAAAATGATGAAACAGCGAAAGCAACTGAAGCACTCAGACTTGCCAAAGGAAAATATCGAATATGTCGAGCTATGCAAGTCTATCAGAGTGGCGATGAAGGAAGATGTAAGGAATTTTAACGAAAGAATTGTACAAGAAGCTATAGAGAACAACAAGAGTATGAAGAGGGTCAGACGACGCCTAGCAATGGGAAAGAAACAAATCTTGGTCGTCCAGAAAGAAGATGGCACAACAACTTCCAATAGACAAGCAATACTGAGGACAGTAACCGAATACTTCACCAACTTATACAAGAAGACAGAAAATGTTGAAGAGGAAAACCAAGAAGAAACACAAAACTCAGAAAATCCCCCCTCTATTCTCCCAGAAGAAGTAACAGAGGCCATCAAGAAGATGAAGAATGGAAAGGCAGGAGGAGCTGATGGAGTTTTAGCAGAATATCTGAAACTTGGTGTTACAGAAATATCTCCTGTCCTAGCGCAGTTATTCACTAATTGCCTTAGACAAGGGAGAATTCCGAAGGAATGGAACCATGCATAGATTGTCCTTTTGTACAAGAAAGGAAGCAAGGAAGATTTGAAGAACTACTGCCCCATCAGCCTCCTTCCTGTTATTTACAAAATGTTCATGAGAGTAATAGCTGCACGTCTGAAGACGTTCCTGGCAGCTGCCCAGCCCAGAGAACACAATTTTGCAAGGGATTCAGCAGATGGACCACATCCAAACGCTGCAAGAAATTATCAGCAGAATGAACGAATATGAGATGCCGCTAGTACTCTCATTCGTGGACGATGCTCAGGCCTTTGACTCCTCCTACTGCCTTTGAGGAATGGAAAGGCAGGAGGAGCAGATGGAGTTTTAGCAGAATATCTGAAACTTGGCATTACAGAAATTTCTCCCGTCCTAGCGCTGTTATTCACTAATTGCCTTAGACTAGGGAGAATTCCCAAGGACTGGAACCAAGCAAAGATTGTCCTTTTGCACAAGAAAGTATTCAACAAAAAGTTGAAGAACTACCGCCCCATCAGCCAGAGAACAAGTTGAAACTTGTCTTACAAACTAATGACACGTGCGCCCAGGCAGGGATCATAAATGTTTGCTGATTGGAACGCCATCTCTGTGTCAGGCCGAGAAAATTTCACCTTACCCTCGTAAGTATAGGAACCTTGGAAGAAAGGAGAGGTTCCTCTGTAATTGACTTATAAATGTAGAGAAACTAACTACATTTACAAAAGATGTAATAAGAGCTAAATAACCTTGCTGCAACACTGGCTGATGTAACAATGAACAAAAATGAAAGAGGATGTCATGAAGACAAACCATTTTTAATACTGACTGCTTCTCTAAATGATCTGTAATATTAATACACAAAATGAATAATTGTTTTGGGATCATATCCCAAATAATTGCTAAATTTCAGTGTACTGTTACAGAAGTAAATGTTATATGATGAAGATTTTTTGAAGAAATGGAAAATGTTTCAGAAAAGTAAAAATAATTGTAAATATTCAACTATGTATTTGAAGACTACAAGAGCTTCCATAAGTTCAACAAGGAAATGAAAATGTACATAATCAAGATAAATTTGGACTCATTGATCTCTCATGAAAATATTAAATAGTTAACGTTATTAGAATATGGAGGAATGAGTATTTACTCAATGAAAAGGACATTTTGGCGCATTTGATGGATAAATGCTGATGAATATATTTTTGGAATATATAAACCAAAAGGATAAAGAATCACTCTTAATTGGTCATAAATTTGACTCTAGTCATTATAAATGAAAAATGCATAGCCTTCTCTTTCACAGTACAACATTAATTCTTACCCTTAATTTTAATAATATTCTAACTAATTACTTTTGATAAATATTTTTACACTAATAATATTCTACAGCCAGGATGAAAATCTTCAATCAATTTCCCTTTCGTGGATGCTTGTCTCTATTTCATTCTTTCTTATTTAACTTTGTGAAATAAAATAATCCCTGCAAGCAATAAATAGAACTCTAATTTATATAATTTTTAATAGAGTATTATTAGTATTTTTAATGAAGATTCTTTGCCTTGTCTGAGATCAAACTCGGGACAATTGGGTGAATAAAAGGTAGCTTTTTATCAGTCTGGGGAAGACATTTAACACTCCTCAAAGTTTGGAAGTTGTACAACATCTGGTTCTTGAGTTTTAGGTGAACATATACACATAAAAACCTTTATTTATTTTTTGAAGTCCAGAAAAGAATTCCAGCAGAAAAGTTGAGACAAAAATTAACACATTGTAACTGATTATAGTGAAAAGATTCTTGATACCAAGCAATTTCCGAAATAGGTTGACAGCACTCTATATTAGAAGGACAGTTACGAAGAAATGTTATAATTTACAATAAGGGAAAGTAATTCACTAACCTTCCCATTACTCCTTCTCCATGGAGCATGGATTCTTGTAGTCTGGTCACAACTCACAGACAAAAGAAATTCTCCTTCTGGCTCCCATGCAATATCTACTACTCCTTGAAAATGCCCACTGACGGACAACTTGGGCTCCCATTTTCTAGAGTCCTGAGAAAAAAATCTATCTGTTGGTGGTAATATTTTACAACTGATATTTTACAACTGACATTTTACAACTGATATTTCCACATGCAGTGTTTTCCTGCAAACATAAAATTACCATAAGAATTAAACTGAAACAAGTAATAAAATACATGGTACACAGCAAACCAACAGTTTAAAGGTACCCAAATATTTTATAATTTCAGATACTTTGCTCTTTAAGAGAAAATAAACCCATACAATTTTTTCAGTTAATTACATAGAAATGATGAAATTATTCATAGAGAAATTAACAAAAAATCTTCTTCTAATGCAGTGAAATGGGGAAACAAACCAATTATACTTTAAGTATCCCAGGGGTTTCAATGTTGATTCCATTTCCCCTTTGCTTAAAGTATTCATTTTAAATAACAAACTGTAATTTTGATAATTAATTCTACTCTTTTCTAGAGAAAACATATGCATCATTATAAAGAAAAAATGGTAATGATAATTTAAAATAGGAAATGTTCTAGCAAAATAATTTAACAAACTATCACAACCAAGTTTATTGATTTTTGCTATTTGGGTAACCTAATATTGACAACAAATGCCATAAGGAAATTAGGAAAGTTGAGGTACAATACAGAGCCTAAACACAGAAAAGATGGCTTTTAATTTTTTTAAATCAAAAGATCAGGTTGATAGGTAATTTTATATTCACCTTTTTCTTGATTTACATACTTGGTTAAAACTCCAAAGGTGGAAAGACCCTTGTTTGCCATACGCCAGAATATTTTTCCCTTGAGGACCAAAACTGCAGCCAAAGAAACCAAGACTATTTCCTCCAACCTCACCAACCCTAATACTCTCAAGCCAAACGCCAGATTGAATGTCTGGCTCCCACAAGATCATTGTCTTATCCATTGAACATGAAAGTATCTTCATTGGTTGATGGAAGCCATTTTCTGATCAGATATGAAATGTATAATTTACAATCAGTCATAGTTACAAAATTAATTAGAAAAATAACAAACTAACTTTTAAAGTAGGTACTTTATATATTCATGTAATTATCACTCAAACATGCATGTTTAAAAATACAACCACTGTTACAACTGAGTTACAGTGTTTCATTTGATGAAGTTTCCACAGATCATCAGGATAAAAGATATAATCCAAAAAATCAATTACGGTAACTATTTAAAAGCTGAAACTTACAAAAACATTTGCATGTTGTCATGACATACAGGAATGGATTGATAATTTGTATAATCAAATGTGAACATTGAAGGGCAAAGATGGGAAGAACTTTGCCCAAGTTTCACAGAAAAAATAACGTCATCTATCTTGGCCATTATCATGCAAAAAAATAACAAAACCTAAAATATTATGCTACTGTTTTTTATTTTTAGTTAAGAATAACAGAAAAAGATAAGAATATACATAAGATATTGCAAGTAAAATTGGATGGAACAATAAATGTACATTACACATCAATAACTAGTAAAAAAATTAAAGCTTAAACATCCAAAAGAACCTGTTACTACTGTGTTACTCTGACTGAAAGGGAAAGGAGTGATAGAATCTTTAAAGAATTATTAAGACAACTATCATTAATAGGAATTTATTACAAATTATTTTCAAGAATAAAGAATATTTTTCTCTATTTTGCACATCACAATAAAATTTCATTTTAATTTCCTAAATACAGTGGCTTTAACCTAATGAACATCATGAATGAGTTTGATCATTATTTCAAATGACTTCATCATAATAACACCTACCTGTTTTCACTTTGGGATGCCACCTAATTCCATTTATCATTCCATCATGTGCCAATATAACAGACTCAATACTAATGGCAAATTCATGCTCTTTATCATCTGTTATAAATGAAAAAAAATTAACTTCTGGTTTGAAATCATCCATTTTGCTATTAGTCTCCTGAGTTCGAAGATTTTGAGAACTCAATTGCCATATTCGGATTTGGCCCGCTTGATCACCACTTGCAATGAACATAGTTCTGCAATCTAGATGAAGATAGGATACATAAATGTTAGAAGTAAAAGAGAAACAGCTATTACAAATTACAGTTGTCCCATTGGTGCACACAAGTGTTCTACATTTCACCATGTTCATGTGCTTCAATATTCCATGTTCAATGCCATTTCTTTTGTTTCTTAGTAACTTACCCCACCCTTTTTTGTAGTCTAACATCTTTTGCCTTTTTCCTTGCAATCTACCCTCAATTAGATTCTTCAGCAAACTCTCTCCTACCAATACTTGACCCACCCATATCCCATCAGCACTTCATTACTTCAATTAAAACCCTCTGACCATTTCTAGTACCTCTAAGTTTGTTTTTCTATCAAACCAACTCACTTTTTCTATTTTTTGCCATACCCACATCTCAAAGGCCTTTAACACTTTCAACGCTGAGCAATGTCGTCGTCCAGTGGGTGCTCACCGGAAACTGAGGACAACGATTGTCGTCCACAGTCCGTATTCTTTTCAAAGGCCTTCTTCAAGTAGCACCGCCTCCAAGCGCTATAATTTCTCTTTACAGTCATTTGTAAGACTCTATTTCAGTAAAGTGTTTCATAGTTTTCATTTTTAACCAATATTTTTTTTAACATTGTTTTCGACGATCGTCGTCCAAATTTAAATATTAAAAGTTGAAGTAAAAAAATTTTCTATTTTTCTTTGGTCAAATAATGATTAGGAATACAAAGATAATCTATAACCATAAAAATAAGTTTCAGTCACCGGCAAAAATTGAAAATTTACCCTCAGCATTGAAAGTGTTAAATGCTCTCCTTTCTAATGGTCATTTCACAACCGTACTGCAAAATACTCCACACCAAGAATGTTACCAATCTTTTCTCAAATACTTTATTGAAGCCTCTATCATCAGTTTCCTTTGCTTTGTGGTGGCTTACTTGGCTATGATACCACTGGCATTAACTAATGTTACTTTTTATTGAGCCTCTCCTTCAGTACATGGTAATCTTTCACAAGCATCGATTTTATTTAAATTTGATTATTTAAATAATTCCTTTAATTTTAAGTAATCCAAATTAATTCTGTCATACTGTTTTTGTATGTGTGCGGTACCCAAATATTTTATAATTTCAGATACTTTGCTCTTTAAGAGAAAATAAACCCATACAATTTTTTCAGTTAATTACATAGAAATGATGAAATNGAGCCTCTCCTTCAGTACATGGTAATCTTTCACAAGCATCGATTTTATTTAAATTTGATTATTTAAATAATTCCTTTAATTTTAAGTAATCCAAATTAATTCTGTCATACTGTTTTTGTATGTGTGCTGTGCAACACCTGCACTTTAAAAGGAATAACAAGTGTGAAAAATAGCGACATGACTGGGACTCAAACCCAGGTCTCCCACTTTCCACTAGTATTCTAACCATTGAACTACCATGCCACGCCTCTTCCACACTGTTAAGGGAACAGGTAGTTCAGTTGTTAGAATACCAGCCTGGAAAGTGGGAGACCTGGGTTCAAGTCCAAGTCATTTCGCTATTTTTCACACTTGTTATCCTTTGGGATCAGCTGCAGGACTTTATCCTGCAAAGTATTCAAACCTTTCCTTAACTTGCACTTTGTTGAATTGGTTGCATTGAATCATTCTTTGAATCTATAACAATTAGCTATGAATATGACTATGAAGAAACAATATGGAATTTCTCCACTTCAAAAACATAGGGAATCCCAAGGAAGAATGGACTTGAAAAAAGTCTGATGGGACCGGGAACCCGGGTCTCCCAATTGCAGGTCGGGTGCTCTGTCCATTGAGCTATCATGGCAGACTATTTCTCCAAGCCATTCAGGAGATTCCCGGTCCTGCCAGACTTTTTTCAAGTCCATTCTTCCTGGGTGCACACCATATTGCGCAAAATTCACCCTTACCCATTTTCCTGTGACATAGGGAATGTTACGAACCACTACCAAAGATTGTAAATTTAACCCACCATTTTAATTAAACCCATCTTTAATGAATACCAATGAAAACCTTCACCCCTACAGATCCCCAATCCTTTCCTCCATCCTAGAAAATCAGTCTCCTTGTAGTAGGATACGGTTAAAAGAAGTACACAAATCCATTAGTTCATATTTGAAGAAGCAAATAAACTTATCATAGAAAGCACATCCTTCTTTCTCAAGTTCTTACTATCTCTAACAGTAAGAGGCTTGAAAGAGTATTTGGATTTACAGTATTTTTCTTGTGATGTTTGTAGCACAAATAAGGTAGCAATATACTAGGAAAATAAGTAAATAAAATACATACCAAATGATATAACATCAATGGTTCGGACAAAATCTTCATGACCTTGAAGCTCATTAACTTTAATAAACAGATCATCACTCTTAGCATACAAACAGATTCTACAATCAGTGTTTGCACATATCATTAGAAGATTACTCGTCCCTGGTAGGTAATTAAGACGGATTTCAAAGCACATTTCTCTCAATAAATCTATCGTTTGAATGCACTTCAACATATCTGAAATGAAAAAATACTTAAGTAGTTTCCAGAATTCCAAATTTATCAGTCCAAGATTTCGAACATACTTTCTTTTTTATCAGTCCAAATTTTGATTGTCGAATCCGTAGATGCAGTAGCGATTACGAAAGAGTCCTTATTCAAACAGTTTGATTTAATTCCATCTCCTACAATTACATCCTCGGAATGGCCTAAAAATCAAAGTTGGATTCAGTGAGTGTAAAACGTTGTTCATTTCAATGACATACCCTCAAAAGAAATTGTGAATTATGTATGATTTAATGTTTTAAAATCTCCTTATTAATATGCTTAAGTTCCTTTTGACGTCAACAACCACATCACAAGATACTGAAACAGGCACTCTCAGAATGTTTCTCATACACTCATTCATTAAAATAATTTTATCAATAAAAATTAAATCATTATATGTTTAAAATAACCTTCCAAGGACTGAACCAATTCATAAGTGCCGTCTTCGATTCTCCTCCATATACATGCTGTTGCATCACAAGATGTGGACAAGATTTCTGTCTCCTCTGCATCATTTTGACTTTTTATCCACCTCACTGAGTTTACCATACTCTTATGATGACATAGCGTGTTGGTTATTGAGCCGTAATCGTCTTTCTAAACACAAATAATGGAATTGTAGGGTCTTTCTGTTCCTCTGCAGCATTGTTTAAGTTACTGTCATTATAATAGATATTGTCACTCAGTTGATAACATAAAACTAACCTCTGGATCACAAATAGCTACCGAATTACATGCTCCAAAACATATTAAATTATTGAATCCCCAATCAGTGGAATATCTAGACCAATTACAGGCGACTGATGTATACATCGTTTCTACCGCCATGATTAAGATAGGATGACAAATTCGTCAGCACAAGAAAACAATCGAATGGTGAAATAACGAAATGAATCAAACTTTTTTTATCATCAATGCTAACTGAAGATAAAGTGAGAGTAAAATGTTGCAAAATTGAAGTACCTTATCTTTGACTTTTTCATCAAAAACAATCCCATTTAAGAAAACATTCTCTTGTTATTTTTCGTAAAGATAGACTTGAAATTGCGGAAACATATGCTACATTTAGTTATTTTCAGGTTTATTTATTTCCAAATTAAGATCATTAAAAGATATCCGCCCTTTGTCAGAAAATGTATTACAATATTTGGATTGTATATTTCTCATATCGTCTCTGCTCCTTCCACGATGTACTGCCAGATGGCAGGGATGTAGAAATTTATTGAACATAAAGTCTGAACCTTGGGAAACCTCACCAGCAGTGGTCGATAGTGAAGGGGCTTGAAGCCGGTGGGGGAATCGGTGTGATCAGATTGAAAATAGGTATCCTGAATAGCACTATGGCCGTGAAAGATGCAGTTATCACGTAAAAAATGCTGTGGATATACTGTGGACTGGTTCTGTCTCTCTTTGGAGCGTGGGCTGGGACCGCTTCAACATCGAACAGAGGTTAGTTATAACTTTGGTGTATGTGTTGTGATTGTCAGAGCTCTATCCTTTCTGAGAAGATAGTTTTTCATAGTTCTACGTGCGACAGTGCGTCAATTTGGTATTAATGACATCGGACAATGAGATCAGTTTTTTCGCGGTGAAAAATATTTACCATTGGTTGTCATGTTATCTCCCGCCATTCACGCGGCTTGTATTTATGCCTGACTTAGGTAGGTATTTTGTAGTTTTTTAAATTTGAAAGTGGAATTCGTAATATTTTCAAGAAAAAGAATTATATAAGGATTTTTTCCATAAGGTCGTTTTAAATCGGTTGGATGAAATTTCAGTACGTTGGGAGTCCACTCAACTAATCTCCAGAAATGAAGTTACGCACGCCGGTTTATGATATTGTAATCATGAGAACTCTAGTCCGTCGAGTAGGCGGAAACTCTTTTTAAATAAACTCACATAATCATCTAATGGTTTAAATAGTTTTAACAGCAGCGAGGGTGGAGGTGCGACAGGAAACGGTCTTAAATTTGCAAGTCTGCTACTGATAATGGCACTTGAAAAATAAAATGGAAATAATGATTTTGCGCTATTTTCTTATTTTTGTGAAATTTGATTGGCCACAATGATACGACATTAATTTGATTTTTGAATCGGTTCATCGTTGCCTCTCATTCAAATTAACTGTTATCGACAAGGATTATCGTATTTCACAGATAATTGCTTTAAAAATTATTATTTTCTGCAGTGTAACTTTTGGTAGATCCAATGTTAGTGTAATATGTCATAGATACGTCGAGAGAGACTATACCATTATTTTTCGAAATATATATCTCAGAAACAAGGACGAATTTTTTGTGTAAAATTACTAATTTCGTTAACAAAATCCATACAGAACTAATTTTTGCGCAAGTTCAGTGGCATGAACTGAAGTGCGACTTGTGACCTACAAATGGAGTAATTAATGATGTTTTTATAGCGTTATCGGGCAACTAGTAAAGTTCTCGTGTATCATCGGCGATAATGAATAAACAGACGATATTTCCGTTGGTTATCTAAGTATTTAAAAAAATTATATACGAATACAGTATCAGTGTTTTATAATGTCTTACTATTATTTGTTCAATAAGATCCGTTATCTCCGTTCACATAATCCAGCCGTTATCCGATGACGAGAAACCGGGAGGGGCTCATATATTCGAGAATGAACCTGGTTTAGTCAACAAAACATATAATAGAAATTGCCTTTCTTCGAGATTTATTTTGCATTTTTTGTAAAAAGGATTCTTTCGGCTTATATTTTCTCAATAAGAGCTTCCTCGCAGCGGGGTAATTTATTCTCCAACCCTGTCTCTCTTGAACACGCTGCGGATTAAATCGTAGTCAAAGACGTCATTAAAAAGCAGAAAAACCTGTGATTTGATTAATCTATTTCACTCAGCAGTTGAATTGTCAGAAACATTGGAAACGGTGATAACGCCGTATATTACGTGAGATCATTTACCCATCAAATATTTTATGTTAGAGCTTACACTGATTCGGTTAATTTGGAAGGAGCAAAAATAAGTCGAAGAAACCATGCTTGCCAAGGTAACAGACTGATTTTTATATTATTTTATTGATTTATTATATTTTATCGGATAATCAACAGCTTTTTCCGAAAGAATGGGACTTTTGTCTCGAATAGATATTCATCATGTTCCTTCAGTAGCGTTTTCGATATTGCGATTTCCCTGTTTACTGAACCAGTTTGAAATTTGATCTTATTCGTAATCAGTATTTCAATCACCCGATATAGTTTTCGTCCAAAGGGATTTTTACTTACCTTAAATGTATTTTAGTAGTAATCAATGAAGTAATTTTGCCCGACTGAGTGGAGTAGTTGTTTAGTATCTTTTTTATTCAAGCAAAGAGATACAGTTTTATAGAAAAATTATATTTAAATCATTTAAAATTATATCTAAGCAGTTAGTTGTTTCCGAAAAAATATCAAGAGTAACTAACTTCTTGGTCGGCTTGGTCAGAGAGGAAATTTCGTAATAGGTAATAAGTTAAAATTGCTTTTATCCTGTTACTTATGTTCTCCGTTAAACTACTCTTTTTACCCTTTTTATATTTGATGAGATGAAAAGGCGGTATTATATTGTGAGATATGGCAGTATTAATTCAACATGTTCGTTTGCTCATTTGCTTTACTTATGCCCGCCTTCTCAGTTTTATGTTTGTTATGGAAAACTAAAAGCTAACAAACCATTGGAGTAGGCCTTCAAACTTGATCGTTTCACTGTGTCACTGAGCCAATTTCTGTCTCAGTTAGCATCCCCAAGATGCGTGCCAAATCTGCTTAAGATATTGGTTAGTTCCAGCGAAATATTTTTCTCTATTTGATGGTTAATGCCATTATTGATGACATCTTAAGAAAAAATTTTAGATATATATATATATATATCACCAATAATGGCATTAACCGTAGTATTTAGGGGTAACATGGCAACGAGAAGCTCATAATAGAGAGAATTGGAAAGCGCTTGGAGAGGCCTACATCCGACGTCGGATTGAAAATGTGAAAATGGCTCATGATGATGAACGATGATACCAAAAAATGCATAGAGATATTAATTAGATATTGATTGAATATGANAGCAAATTTAATATATATATATATAAAAGAATCTAACGCCGGATTTGGTTTGTTTTTCCTTTGTATGTATTTGACATGAAGAAGAAAAGTTTTTGGAGTGAAATAAAGGCAATGGTCAGAATTTGCAGAAAGGTCCATAGTATAGCGATTTCAGTCACTAGTCTAGAAGATCTTTCACATTTCTCTTCGTTCTCCAAATAATGTTTCACTAACGAGTCGGATAAACTTCCATTAACATTAAATTTACGGCTGAAAAGACAAAGAACTGATAATTCTTGTATTTTTTGAGACAAATCAGAGTTCCTATACCAATTGTGTATTGGCAATATCGCATACACATTTGTTACCTACTCCTTTGAAATGGTGTCTGAAATATTTCCATCTCATTATCTTTATTGCTATTCTTTCGAAATATGGATTCCGATGATGTCTTAAGATCTTCGAGATTTGTGCGTTATAAAAAATTCAGTACTTGAGCTCTATACATGAAATATCGTCTTCGTAATTGATCATTTATTTAAAAAAAGTAAGTGTTAGAAATTTTGATTTCTCAGCCTTGATCATCTTTAATACTTCCACAACTGATTCCGAGACAAATCGGTAGGTGATTCGTTCAGCCAAAACAGAGCAATTACAACGCTATTGGAGTTTATTTTTCCGTCGACAACTGATCATTTTCTGAGTTTCAAAAATGTAAAATAGAATATCCTCATTTTTTTATATCCGGAAAATACAAATTTTAGCGGCGCAGATCCTATGAGAAGAGGAAATCCCATTCTTAGTTTTTTTAAAACAAAGGATAGAGAAGAAGTACGGGCATAAATATTTTCTAATCTAGCGTCTATCAAATTATATAATCCGCGACAAAGAGACTGGAGAAAAGGGTGTAAGGTATTAAGTTCGTACTTAATGTTTTTTTCGCCAACTTTCGGATTTTTCTTTGGCCCATGTAACGATCGGATATCTTGGAAACCAAAAGGCATCTTGTTTTATTTAACTGTCGTATCGGCTCATAGGTTTCACCAAAATTATTAATGTCCTCTTCCCAGTGGAGTTCCCCCACTTCTTCTTTCTACCCTTTATTCGACGCCTTTTGTCACAAAATGCATCGTAAATACCCAGCAGATCAAACCACCGCCGCTCACAGGCGTTTCTCGCAGATTTGTTTATCTTCGGAGGCCTTCAAAAATGCCACGTTTGGAAATGGTTGAACCCGTGTAACCTCGCGGGCCTCCAGTCCAAACAACCAGAGCTGCACGCCGATGAATGGCTTGACCCATTTAGACGGGCAGCTCCATGTGCATGCACCCCTCTCCGCGCTGTCCCGGGAGCAGCCGTTCACTTCTGCAACGCCCGTCGATCGGAGATGAACCGAACTGTCCTTGGATCCCCTCGCCTTCCATGCGCCATTTAGAAAACTGTTTGTCGCAGTGGCGGGCTCCTCAATTCGCGTATCATCAGTGGTTGTTGTACCGTGGAAACAAATGACGTAAAACTTTCGCCAGGATTGTTATTTGGAGGCTTTTTACGCCGAGCGTCTTTTGCCACGCGGCTCGCTTCTCCTCGGTTGCCATTATTTTTGCGGCAAATGTTCTCCGTCAAAGTTTAGCGTTGCTTTTGCACATCCAAGATGGAGACAACCTTTATGTCATCCGAATTCGCGAAAATGTATCCAGTTTGGCCTCCACGGAGAGGAGAGGCCTTTGTAAAGTAGTAAATTGGTGTCGCTTCCATGGGCGACTGTAAGGAAATGAAAATCGAAACTGGATCGGATTCCTGTTGAAATAAACATGTCAGAATATGAAATACAATTTAGCCGGAGTAGTTAGTTGTATTATAACGTTGCTGTTTTTAGGCACGGACTAATTTTGCGTGTACTTCTCCGACGATAGTTTTCAGCTGTAGTTTTCGCTACACTTTTTGCATTTTAATGATTTGAATTTGGTCTGAAATGTTAATAAGCTCCGATTTTTTGTCCGTCGCATATGGATGGAGGAAAACGCCCATGACGTAGACGGGGAATTAGAGACAAATCTGCGCATAGCTCTGAATTCATTTTGCAACTCATTTAATGATTAAATCCGGTCACTTTTATATTTTCGTACCGTTTTGTGGAAATTTATGACGAGGGAACGACACGAAATTCTTATTATACCTAGTCGATGATTACATTCCATTCTTTCTATTGTGAGCTTAAATTTCGGAACGTAGTTTAGGATAACATTAGAGAACGTGTCGACTAATAGATTTATTTAGACAAACCACAAAATAATAAGTAAATCACACGATGATAATGCCATGCGTCTGGTGGTGTTGTTCGCTATTTTTTGTGGTTTCTATAAATATATTCGCTCTTTATTATCATGGAATGCCACGCCCACACAATTGATATTATTAGTACGATGTTTAACTTTAGGACGTCCAATGAAAATTAAAAGTAGGTTAGGATCTAATTCTACTGGATTTATCCAAAAAAGGAAGTGTTTTTTCGTTTTCGCTCCGTTCTATTGATTTGTCTTCATGTCTTTTATAACTAAATCTACTTTCGGCATCAAATTTAGTTTTCTATCCGTAGGTTTCGCTGGTTTTTCACACCCTTCTTCTTGAGGGTGTTTTCCTGCTTTGGAGATTTTTCCCTGAGCTCTTAACTTAGGTTTTTTAATCCACAAAGTAGTTTTCTTCTTTGTACTTTTGCAAGCTATCTCTCTCTTTTCTTGTCTCATATGACGATGGGTTAGATGTAAGAAGAGACTTGTTAGTCTCAATCTCGCCCTGAATAAAGTCTTTTATTATTATT
The DNA here is from genome assembly GCA_000376725.2 of Ladona fulva. Lineage (NCBI taxonomy): Eukaryota > Metazoa > Arthropoda > Insecta > Odonata > Libellulidae > Ladona > Ladona fulva. Next base: position 1,713,271 of record KZ312451.1, on the reverse strand, counting down.
ATTACCTTTCCTCCTATTCCAAGTTCAAGCAAGAGACCGAAAATATTTTGATTTCTTTCTTTTGCCCAAATCCGCTTAGTTTTCTTGGATAAGTAGCGATTGCTCATTTATGGATATATTTTGATGGTCTATTCCTCTTCTTGTGGGGCGATTACTTCTTGGGCCGATGGCTGCCTCCATCCATAGCGGACATTTGATTTAAGTGGGTCAACGTGCCTCTATCAACCGTATTGGTAGATTTTTCCACAGAACACTCTTTATTTACTCTACCCAATCGCTTCTTACAAAATTAGTCTCACCAGCTTCTTATTAATTGGATTTCTACGTCAAAATGGGACCCTACCGATAAGTATTGCATTAGAAAATTAGAAAAAGCACGGCGAAAGGCGAAACGTTTCTCAAAAAATTGTTAAGACAGATTAGTGAGCGATATTCAGATGTAATAGGACGCCGGATGTGAATCATGGAATGTTTTAACCACGTCTTAACTTCTGAAATAAATTCAGAGACGTTCTTGGAAGATGTTGCCGATATTACGCGACTTCCCTACTACATAAGCCGCTCTACTACCGAGAGAAACGAAAGTAATCGACTAGGTAGAGTCATGGTGTATTCACACGCTGAAAGGTCAATTGCAGAGTGCATATGTAGATGTAGAAAGAGATAGCTAGATATAAGATAGATAGATAGATAAAGAGATAATATTTCTAACGTTTCCGTCTGCAGAAGAAGATGTTAATACAATTAAAATACATATTTTATTATTTATTATGGTCTGCGAAGAGGCAGTCCCCGAGTATTTAAAGGGGGGCGTATACCCCCCCCCCCCCAAATAATTCTCTAATCACTTTTGCTCGCGATGTTAGAAGAAGGATATTCTCGGTCCATTTCTCAGTCGCTCTCAATGGCGGCCATTTATCTAAACGAAGCGGCGGTCGCCATGTTTCGATTCGCGGCAGATCTGAAGTTTCCCGGAAATGCTCCATTGTTTGGCTTTTTCTCCGCGGCACTCGCTGTTCTGATTGGCGGAGAGGATCCATCGGCGGGTGCGGCTCTGGGTGTGCCTTACGACGCACTCATTTGTCTTTTTTGCGCTCCGACGACGTTTCGTCAGCGCCGTCGGACTCCTTTAATCAAAATACGCTCGTAATATTTCATTGGTTGCTTGTTGGTAGACGAGGCTTCGAACCCTGTAATTGACGTATCCTGCCTCGCTAATTTGCTGGGGGATTGGCGAAGAAACGCCCCCTCCAACGCGTTTTTTTGCAAATGAGTTTCTCACGTTTCGTCAGTCGTTTGTGATCCGTTGAGTGGAATTTAAACATTCATCTCTCCGTTTGCGATTTTTGTATCCTTAGTCGCGTCATTTCGATGAATTCTTTTCTATCGATTTTCGTAATGCGTTCTCTATTCTGCTCTTCGTTCGAGGAATTAAAATGTCAGCTGCGTTACTGTATTTTCTTTGGTGAGATCGATTGCAGTAATTGACATTTTAAGTACTTCACCATTTTTCCCGTCCGCCATTTTCGAATGTTGTGATAAGAAGGACCGGGCAATTGCGCTCCTACCAAACATTGTAAATGCTTTTGTCAAACCAATGTGTTACTTAGTGGAATGAAATCTCCTTTAGATGGGAATAATTATTAATATTTCGGCGGAATTTTTCGGTCGTTCCAAAATGTTCCGATGATTCTGAGGCAACTTTGTTTATTCTTTGTGCATAAATCTCTTACTATTCTCTTTGCAATCTCAGCCTAAGGTCATTTGAAGGACTTTGCGAGAGCGTATTCTAACGTGTGAACCTCCTATTTTTCTTGTGCTCTCCTATTAATCTGGACAGATTACTGAACCTTTTTTGACCTTTAGTATAGTCCTTAGTTTCTTAGCAGTTGTTAATTTCTGTTGGGTTTTGCTGTGCGTATTATTTCTTATTGTCGAGTATTTATTTGTAAACCGATTTCAATTTTTTACGTTTTATCATACAATTATTTTTTTCGGCCTATCGTAAGAAATATCGTACGTTAAGTACTTCCGACCAAAGTCTATACGACCGGTATTCAAAATTCATCTTTTTCTCATTATTTTAATAAATATCTTTACGTATCTTTGTTTCCCACATTATCAATTTAATTTTAATCATATTAGTGAAGTATTAGTCTAAATATAAAGATATTGAAATAGAAATGTTAACCTTTTAAACTCGTGCGATTACATAATTTTAAATTTCCAAACTGTTCTAACATCTGATGAAGTAACATATTATTTTTAAGGAAAGCTCGATATTAAAATATAGTTCATTTAATAGAGCGCATGGTAAACTAGCTGATTTATCTTTGTGGCATGGCAAGAATGAATGACTAAAGATAAATGGGAGTTGAATTTAACCCAAGGAATGCTATTTTGAGAAGTTACGTTGCTTTAAATGCGACTTTCACATCTCAGTATTGAATGATTCACATCAGTATAGCCATAACCATTTGCGCAGTATATCAGTAGGATTCCAATGTTGCAAGATTTTCATGTCACCTTATTTTTTTTATGTCTACTATATTTATGTTTTTATTTTCCTTTCTATTATTTCACTATTTTACGTTATTTTATTTTTATTATAATTTTGTTTTAGTCTTTGCAGGGTTCCATAGCAGACGGGTGAATCATGGGTTAATAGCAGAGCTTTAAATATCCACTTTTAAATCACTTTAGTGTAACAAATGGAGAGTTGTGTACGTTGGAGATCCACTCGGGAGCATGCTTGACTTGTTTTTTGATTGTTTTGCACTTTCTCTGTTTTTTTCCTTTATCATCTACAAGACATCACTTTTAGTTTTTCGTGTATTAATGGTTTTGCTATAACATTGTAACCATTGTAGTCATTGATTTAGAAATAAAATTATTTTATGGTCTTATAATTTTAATCTGAATTTCCTTGTTCTTGTGCCAACGCCGTAAGTACCAGAAAGCGTGTATGTCGGGGTCTATATGTTAACTTTTAAGATGTACCTAAAAAAATCATTGTTTTGTCACAGTTAATAATAATAATAATATTGATTGTGTTGCTGCAGAAAGCCATATAAGGACAAAATCAAAAAATGTACAAAATGTCAAACGTACCTCATACTTTGTCGCAGTTAAACAAAGAAAATAATTTTATGATACAATTTAGAATTATATGACACATATACAATTCTATTACAATGTCCTAAGATTCTAATAATATAAATACTTACATTAGTATTACACACGTGCACTTTTTCCACAGGAATTTATTCGGGAACTCGGGATTTTATTTAAATTGGTGTCAACTCGGCGCATTTCTTAGACTTATAGGTTGGGAATTTCAAAGATTGATAGCAGAAACAATAAAAGATCTCTGGTAGTGTTGTGGGAGGGATAGTAAAAGTTATCGTCAGGAGTCCTTGTGTTCGGGTGGTAGCCAAGTGAAGGTCTACATTTAAAGTTATCAAGTAGATAGGTGGGTTTTTCATAGCATAGAGTAAATAAATTCACCCAAGAAGTATTTCCATATTAAATGAGTCCTCAGCCAACCTAATTCACTTAGTTACTTCAAAAGGCTTGAAAAGATGTCCGTGGAACTTATTTAATGTGCCTTGTTAATAATTTATTAAGAATCAATAATACTCATTAAGAAAAATCTAATGCCAGTTTCATAATCTCTGATGATGTAAATTTATCCCTCGGTACATTGCTTTGTTTCGCAGAAATTTACTTTATAAAATACTAGATAACTCATTCATAATTGTGTTCTTTTCTCCCAAGACTCACACCGTAATGTGTGTGTCTATACATATATATAAGGGTAAGTCAGAAGCACGGAACTGGAGGTAGAGGAGGACTGTCGGTGGGTGGTAGGATGCATCGGATCAGTGGGAAGGAAAAAGGTGCTCGTTGACCACAGTTCCGTTCGTGGAATTCGTATGAGAAAGTATCTCAAATTGTTCCAAGAAGTTCAGCCTTTGACTCTCCTCTGTATAGTGGAGTATTTCCGGTACAAACACCTTTTTCCTTCCCACTCCCCACTGATCCGATGCATCTTACCACCTACCGACAGTGCACCTCTACCTCCAGTTCCGTGCTCCTGACTTACCATTTCTTCTCTGCCCCCTTTTCCCCCATCCCTTCTTTCCCTAATTCTTTATTTTTCCGCCAGTCGTTTTTGCATATATTATGCTCAACCGTTTTAGCAGATGATGGCGATCATTCGCCGAAACTAGTCGTGAGTTTTTATTGTTTGTTTTTAATATATAAATATATTGTGGAAAAAGTACAACTATTCTCATTCTCTTCATGATGTATTTCCACAAAACATCGCCAGCAACTGTGAATTTTTATCCTAGAAATACACATTCAAATTCCGGGAAATAGCTTCTATTTTATTCTACCTCGCGATTTCCGTTCAAATCTTACATTTCTCTCGATTTTTTAAATTTCCTTTTCAGTGAAATCGCTAATAATTCCCTCGAAGTTAGTCTTACTAATGTTTTAGTTAATTTTTGGTTATTTTTATTGCGGAAATATTACTGTAATAGGCAAGTTGTTTTTCGATCTCCGTGGATACTTCTCATTCTTTCACGAAATACGATTTAATTGAGAATTGCAACAGAGCGGTTCATTATATTCGAGTGGAGGTTCTTCGAAAAATGAATAGAAATGACGCGCCTTCTCTAGACATGAGCAAATGTATTTTTAAAACAGAAGCTGAATTTGCAGATCAAGAAACATTTGTTCTTATAATACTGTCAGGTTTCTAATATTGATTAGAAACTGTTCATGACAGTATTTAGTATCTCGCTTGATGAAAAAAAATGGATCGGTAGTTCCGGATGCAGTACCGCTGAGGATGGTGGAAAGCGTCTTTGGCGATAAGTAATCGGAAGTACAGCGTAACTGAAGTGAATTAATTGTATTGTAGTCGTGCTGAAGGACTAATAAATAACAGTTCCATCCAAATTTGTCGTGATAAACACGGATGTGATTATCAAAGATCTGCTACCTCTGTCCGGTTTTGTTGATCACATTTGGGTGTTTTATAATGAAACTTGGGACAATAGAAGTTCACGCCCGCTTCAGTTAATGTGCGATAGTCGTAACTACGCAGGGTGATATCATCATTCATTTTATTGGATCAGGCTCCCGTTATTTAAAGTTTTTAATTTACCGTCATCTTCATAATCTTTCTTATACGTTTTAAGAGAAGAGCATTTCCCGGAACACGCTCGTTTACATTCACTAAATTACCGTAAGTAACCGTACGCTTCAAATCGCCAAGAATTTTTATAGTTAGATAATTGCCATAGGAAATATCTCTCTGTTTCATCTCATTCCAAAATTATCACAGACACGGTGATTCGTGTAACTCCTCGAACGCCGCTGCAATAGTCTAGCGATTCGAGCCTTAAGAATGTTTCCTCAAGCGGCAGTTGGCGATAATGCTGTAAACTTACTCCACTTCTCATAACATTGCATAATCTGCTGCCCATTTACTGGTATAATATTGTGTGGAAAAACTTCTCTCGTTTCAGAGTTTTTCATGCCGCCGAGAGAATGTTTTCGATGTAATCGGAGGAATGGTGACCCTCTTGCCTGCCTATTTTTCAATTCCTGTTTTGCTGTTACTCTAAAGAGAACAGAAATTAGGTCATATTTGCGAATAATTTGATCCGAAATGGAAGTTTACAGGATATAGTTTCCAGGAAACCGGTCGCTTCATCAACACGCATGGAATATAAGAAGTATTTAAAAAATGTTTTATTTTTTTGATATTATTATTAGTTACAAATTACATTGAGCACCGATTCGCGAACCGTTACCAACAGTTTTGCTTTACGATTTCAATCTTTCCACGCTCTCAGTTGTTTACTCACACAAGGGATTTACTCAGATGATTAGTCAGCAGCGTTCTGTTTTTGCTTTGATTGGCAGTTTTCAATTTTTTTGATAAATCTCATTGTTTAACTTTCCCTTTAGCACATACCGTTTACAGAAGTTTGGATTGTTTTTTCTCTTACTAGCCTAATTGCGCACGTACGAAAAATGTTCTGCGTTATTTTCCATAAGTTACAGAAATGAAAATCTATTTTCATAACACATGGTGGGAATGCCCATCACGAAGCCGCCGATGTTTTTTTTTGCCTTGGAGCCACATTTCTCCAAACATTTGGTGAAAGGGTAGTATCGCTGAAAGATCATGAAGCTGCTGCAGTAATATTGGAAGCCAAACTGACGGATGGAACACCGTAAGTCCCTGTTTGTATCGAAACTGAAAATGTTTTCATTATTTTTTCTCCAAAATCATTCGGCGTCTTGCATCGGTAAGAGAAATAGGATTTAATTTTCCTTAGAGTAATCTCATGCTTAAATTATGAAATCATGTCAGAAATAAGTTTGTTGATGTTGTAGCTGTTTTTATCAGCAAGTCTGATTTAATATCTCGTTCACAACTTTACTATTAACAGACCAATCTACAGCAGTACCTTTCCTCTATGACTCGATGTACTGTTAATACTATAAGCAAGAGATTTTTCTCAGTCTTTGCAGTCATTCTCTCATCATCTTTCGGCTGCTTCATTCAATCAGGATTTTGTAATATCCATTGATTCTTCGTTTTTTTGTCACCTTTGCTTCTATTTTTTGGTCACCTGTGCTTTTCAGATCTCGTATTTCACAGAAACGTTCATGATGTAGGCATATTGCAACTAAATTTTACTGTACAAATTTTGAAGGAAAGCTTCTGCAAATGGTAAGAATAAAAAACAGTGTAAAAATTCCACAACACAAGCTGATGATGACTATGTATTAATTGAAACCGGTCGTGTTGAGGAAATATATTTTGGAATTTTTACACCTTTTTATTCGTACCTGATGGAATTCCACATAGTGGTGGCTTCTGCCATTGATCATATTTCTGCAAAATGGCAGCCCGTCCTTGGTAGCAATGACTCTCATACAAATTGCCCCCAATGGAAACGTCATTTGCATGCGAACTTCTCTAACATTTCCTTCTTTGATACTACCCTCTTCACTTTCATGCCGTTTACTTTTAACTCCGTCCGCTACCTTCAGCGTCTATGACTAGTACACATTTTGTATGCCCTGGGACGTATCATTTCGAATTGTCTCTTCTATAATGCGGCGAACGCCGTTGCTTTCATCTGATGCGTTGGAAGAGCGAACGGGTGAATACGAAACGGCAACATTTTGCGCAATTGATTAATAGAGAGGGGCAGAGAGTTACCCCTGAAGCACCTCAGATCGATTTCTCATCTTGAAGGTCCTTCGCTTGCCTCAAGTAGTTTAGTCCCACTCTCGTTAAACTTCGGATTTGATCGAGTCTCGAAGCTAACGAGAATCCCAACTATTCCTTAAAAAAAGGTTTCTTCGTAATTTCTGCTCAGCGCGGATACATCCCTGACTGTCATTCTCGTATTGTGATTCCTAAGTTGAGGCGGCGAAATTGAAGAAGGGAAAGATATTATATTTGCCCCTGCGCGCCCATAATAAGGCTGTAAGGAGGTGAAAATAAAGAATATTAAATGGAAGACTGAACAAGTCAAAGATTTACTTGCGCTGGAAGATTTTGATAACTTTAAATTATTGGCGGTACGGTTTACAACGGAATGAAATGGAAGCATTGTCGTGAATGCCGTTTTTGACCTCGCACTTAGTATCGCCTCAGAGAATCGCAAACGTAAGTGAAAGCAACAATGGAAATCAGTTCACCGACAATTAGCACGTCTTGACTCACAGAGAAGTCCACCTAGCTGCATTTGACGGTGTTAAGGTCCGCTAACGCGCATGATTCTATTTTATAGGACTTTTTGGTCATATTTTATTGGGATGGATGCCATTAGCTTTCTCAAAGCAGAAATGGGATGCTGTTGCCACACCTCTGTTTCTTTCAATTATATACTCGAGTAATGTCTTTTGCCCCCTTATATATATATATATATATATATATAAGGGGGCAAAAGACANTTTATATATATATATATTATATTCTCTCTTTCTTATCTGGAGATTAGTGCGACCAATAGTCAATCACTTTATCGTTTACCTACAGATAATGCGTTAAGCGCAATATTATCGGTGTTACAAAACTGAGAACTACACAAGTACAAAACTACAAAGGTATGGGCTGGGTATAAAAGATTTACGAGAATCGCAGATGAAGTAAGGAAAATTCAATGTGGCATTGATATTGTTTTGATTTCTATAAATGAGCGGAAGGCGACTAATGGTTGTAATAACAATTAAAGTATTAGTATTTTATGATTAAATATTCTGATAAATAATTAACTTTCATCTATTAAAATAAAATCAGAAATTTGCAATCGTTCGAATTTCAGTTCTATCTTCTCACTAAAATTTTGGTATATTCTTGTATCATTATAAATCACTATGTAAATATATATGACGATATTTACCGTAGTTGGTTGTCACAACATGAATGCATACGTAATCCAGTGAGTGTGAAAAGCAGACTTGCGTGGCGTTCCTAATGCTAATGATTTCAATTGAGTTTCAGTTTCAATGATTAATATTTATTAGTTGTCCTCCCATAGGAGAAAAAAACAATTGCCATAACACGACGAGTACAATGAGGGAAATATAAACAGAATCAATTCAATGCCAGTTATTGATTAAAAAAAGATTTGCGAATGTTTAAAAGAAACGGAAATACAAAAAAGAGGTAAATCATTCGTATGAAGAAGAAATTATTGAATAGTTTAAACGATTGCACGGAAGTGGAATCGGAAGTGAATTCCAAAAATGTGTGGCAGTTATTAAAATAGATAAGTATGTGTGAATGGGGGAGCCGGAATTAAAGTTAACGGAAGGAATGAAAAATTATCATAATTAATGGATTAACGATTGTTGTTAAGAAATAGTCGGTGCATGTGTCATGGGAAGGTTCTTTCGACTTCTGATTTGATTTCCACTCAATTGATTAACTTGCATTAATTTAAATTATTTAGTTGACAATTTTGAAAATGAAACAGCCCATTAAAGGGCTGCGATGGCTATGTAAATGGATAGCGATGTAAACGTTTTTACCTTCCTGATCGCGGAGGTTGGGTTGGACTAAACTAAGATGCGAGATGTTATTTTCTATTATGTAAAAATCTGGTTACTATATTTAATCCGACATTTATTCTCCCCTTTGAGAATTAACGGGCACTTCAGCTAGTTAAAATTTTAATACTGAGGCCACGGAAAAATCAATATACTCCGAGAAATCATTAATACACGCTTTTTGCCACTCTTTGCTGTCATTCAAAATTATCGAAAGATTCAAGATTTTATTTACGCAAATTGTGATTTCCTAGGAGCTGAAAGTGACGTGGAATTGCTTATTTCGTACTTTGCAGCGGATATTTCATTAGCCGAGGAAGAAAAATGAATGAGAGTGGAATCGAGCATTTCGTGAATACGGTGGCAAAAGAATCGATTCGCCAGGACAAAGAGATATCGAGAGATGCTGTGAATAGTGGAGGCAATTATTATGCCTTCTCTGTGACAGAAAACGAATGTATTGTTATTGTGGAGCAGTAAACAAACCTGGACTAAAGTAATCAATTCTTTGAATGCTGCAAAATAAATTCGGAAACCTTTTGTGTAATTAATCATCCAAAAGTTGTCCCACAGTGTGAGTTCTGCAATTAGAAAAGTCATAATTAAGGCAGCCTAGTTTTCGTATGAAACCCTTCGAAGTCAATGTGCATTATTGTAAACCATCGGAAAAGATCTCAGCGATATAATTGTCCAGAAGAAAAAAATCGCCACGAATAACGTTTTTAAACGCGTGCCTAGGTAGTCTTGCTAGCAAATCTTGATTATAAGTTTCGATTGAATCTATTTATAGGACTGACCCCTAGATTAAATGTGGTTTTTATATCTATTAGATATTCTTTGATGGATTTCCATGACCTTCCTCCTTTTGGCTTTATTTCTCCGAAAAAATTCCCCCTGCTTCAATATTAAATGAACGTCAGGCAACTATTCGTTTCTAGACTTAAAAAAATGAACTATTTACCTGATATTGGTTTTATGAGCGCATTGTAAGTAGAATAGGTTAGAGAGCGAGGTTATTTCAGCTTGGTCAGGCTCTATGCGGCGTGAATAAGGGATCCGGCGGATGAAACGAACCCGCGAACTCAAAAAAGCACAGCGCAAGTCTATACGATTTTTTTTAACGATACGACAAAAAAGCAAATATAATGAGATGTTTTTCAGTCGCAGGTTGAAAATCCCCCAAAGAAAGAAGATTAGGCCACGATTGCTTGATAAATTTAGAGAAAGTACATTTGCGGAAGATGTAATTGGTATTATACGACCCCCAGCTACTTCAGTAGACCCGAAAATTAACGTAAAATAAGAGAAATATACGTAAGGACAAGTCATTTTAGGGACTTATTCTTTCCGCGAACGATATGCGATAACAGTAAGCTAAAGAGGTAACTCGAACGCTTGGTGTTTACACCCCCTGCCACACGCCAAAAGGCACAGACACTGATATTTACATTTAAACCCAGTTAGCGGTCAGTGGAGTGTGGAAGGGGGTATTAAAACACCGATAATTCTATCACAAACTAACTGCTATTAGCTTCTCTGATATAACGAGGGAAAAACGACCAGAAGTAACTATCCGTCCTGGCAATTACTTCCCTGAATCGCTTCTTAGTTTTCTCTCGGAGCGCATGCACATTTGACTGTAGTACGATCTAATGTACTGTAACACGATCGATAAAGTCTATGTTATTGTTCCTCCTCGAACGCAGACAAGGTTAAGATACAACTTCGATTCAATTTCCAACCAGCAAATTCCCCTGGGAGGTTTTATTATCATTTCTTGACCGGGAGTAATAATAACGGTTTTAATAAGTGGACTACCACAGAAACAAACGGAGAAACCCATGCCTTCGGAACGACAACTGGGACTCGAACCTTAGCGTTTATTAGCCAGCGCACGAACGATTTCGCCGCCAAGGATTTAAAAGCAATGATTCTATTGGTTGTTGATAGGTTTCTATTTGACTTCCTCTCATACCGCCGAAGTTAATTTTATTAATTTCTGAAATAATTTCTATTTCGTGATTTAGTCTCGATTGCAGTGTGACTCAGATATTTCCTTTTTATGGGATTTAATTATGTGGACTATTATGCTAAAATAGAGCTAAGGTTTTACCTAACCTTTGACTGTATTCCACAAAAGTAATAAAATCGGGTTTATGCATCGAAGTCGTCGCTCCTTTTCCTTTCAGATCTTTCTTTTGAAAAAATTGTTGAAAAAGTAGCGTTAATAGCGATGACGTAAATTGGAATGTCGGTCATTTGAAACTCGATAGAAATACCCCAAATAAACGGCAATCTAAACCAAAGGAGATCTAAAATAAGTCAGAAAGGGTAAAATTTTAAATAATATAATTAAAAAGAGTGTCAACAACACACCTGGAAAAAATATACTAAAAAATGCATAATTCTTACCAATAATTCAGATGAGAAAAGATGATTTCAAGTTATAAGAAGTAGGCAGTAAATTATGATTAAAGGAACCAGAAAATATAGAATAAAGATGAAATATTATTTATGAAATAAAAAAGTAATGAATAATAAACTGAAAGAAAACATACAAAAGTTTACATAAACCTTTCAAATCAATATACCAGTGGTAACGTCTATTTCTGAGCGAAAATTAATAAAACGTAAAGGAAATGGCACAATTAACATAATAATTACAGTAAAATTGAATAAATGCAATAACTTAATTCTATCAATGGTAATATCAACCTCTCAGTCAAACCCAACCCAAAAGAAAATAGCATAATTAATTCAATATTCACTGTAAGATTAATTAAGATCTTTCAATTGCATTCCAAAGCGAAATGCGCGTTGCAATGCTAATTATTAATTCGGGTTAGTTGAGAAATAATTTGAGATTGTCATAAGGGATTTAATTCGCTGCGCACAGTTTTTGGAGCGCAGAAAATGAATAAGGATATTTTGGATATTCCACGAATGGACTGCAGTGTCGTCAATTGCGAGACGAATTTCATTTTGTGTCTGAAATTGGTATTCTTCCGGTGCGTAGAAAGAGAGTGGCGGCTATCGTTAGAATGCTTTCTGCACCTACTTATTTATTTAGCCGTTAAGAATAGAACCCTTTCTCTCGCCGCTCTTATTCCGCGGTTCCTACAGCTGACCGCTCTTTCTATTCTTCGCCGCCGAGTGTTATAAATAGCGTTATGTCGGTTAGTAAAACAAAAGATTTATCGCGGAGCCCTCCTTTGGCCTTTGAATTTTCAAATAGCTCTTTCCAGCGACTTCCGATCTTATCTTCCTTAAAGTAAATTCGTGGCTTATAAACTAAACATTTATTAATAACATCGTCTTAAGCATTTTGAAGATTATCTTTCATTTGTATTTTATTTTGCAATTATTGCGTCAACTGTTTATCGTATGAATAATGAAAAATTCAGCGAATTCATCGTCTCGTTAATTAGCGTTTTATAATAAAGCTCGAATTGGCCTTCACCTCAAACGAGTGTGGATTTTATAAAAATAATAATTAGTGGTTAATTTTAGAACATTCCAGTAAATCCAGTAGTTTCGAATGCACCCGCAGTTTGATATTCTTTTTTCATTGGTAGATATGATGTCCGATGGATGTTGACATGCATACACACAATCTCTGCTGAAACTTGGCTATGCCTTTTGAAAATTGACGAAGAAGTCTTAGCCATAATTTTTAAAATATCAACGCTAGTTAAATTTTTCGCTATGAGGGACGTTGGATCGATTCCGGAAATCTTTTCTTTCCCATTTCGCTGAGGCTATTGGAAAACAGGAAACGTAGAGAAGATGAAATTTCGTTTTGCTGCATTTGGATAACTTTCTTACAATTTCTAGAGACTTCGACCGCGATTACGGACTCTCGAGAGAGTAATGTAATTCTAAACTGATGATTCGAAAAAAAAGTGTCATCAGAACGGTTCGGATCGCGATAGTCGAATTTTCCGACGATGTTCTTTCTTTGCATGACAGATCAGTGTGTCTCTTCTAATTCTTTGCAAGAATGTTCACGCCTGCGTGCTTTTAGATGCGAGGTAATAATAAAATCGATGATGCAATTTTATCGGACCTCATTCGACTTGATAGCCTTTATTGAAATAACTATAGATCACCACGTGAATCTCCGTCACGTCCGTTATATCACATTTTCCAAAAATGGTTATTCCATGGCTTTAAAATCCTTTTCACGACGAATGAATCCTTTGCTTTAACTCACAATTGATATCCAAATTTCTCTTCTCAAATTTATATCTCTGAAATTTTATTTCTCTTATGCTGTTGAAACTTTTTGTGCCCTCTATTTTCATACGCTTGAACCGCAATTCTTAAACCCCCCTTCGTTACGCCGCCGTCGCTGACTCTCGATAGAATTTTCATCTAATATTTGTATTGAAGTATGCGAGTATTCACAACAGTATCTTTTCATCGATTTGCTTGTAAATTCGTGATTTACTTCCCGATAAGACAAGTCTAAAATTAAAGTATTCAATAGAGAATGAAAATGCTTATCTAAACATGTCGTTACTTTAATAAGGTGTCCTGGGTAAGAATCCGCATGACTTAATTCTACCAGGAAAATGCTATATTTATATCTCGTAAACATTATTACTTTCACTACATTTAATTTAAAAATGGTTCTAAATATTCGAATCAAGTACCAAACGAATTAAAACCAATTTTTAATTTGGTCCTGGTTTCTCTTCGAAATTCCAAATAATATTTAATTAACGGATTTAAAAACTTTTCTAGTAACACAAACAGAATGAAGACCGCAATTTCAATCCGAATTATTTTGCCTAACAGACCCGCCGATTTTTTTTCTGTAAAGTCCCGGGTTTGGACATTATGGAAAAAAGTAGACATCCATCCTAGGCATCATGGATTCGATTCTAGGAGGCTCCAAAAACGGTACTTTTCCCGTTTAAATGCATTGAGCGCATTTTCAAAAATTCATTTAGCGTATTTTGCATTAAGATACAACGTTAAAATTTACGGAGTGGTTAGACGTATATTTATCTTTCTTTTGACGTAGGTATGAGCATTATCCTCAATGGCCCCACGTTCGATGCTAGGTAAATTCTTTATGCCAACATTTCATAAAATTATTTTGGGTATTTCCCGGTAAGATAGAACGTTGAAATTCACGCCACCGATAGAGAAAATAATTATTAAGTATACGTGAAGGTTTTTGTCCTGTGAGTCCTTCGTTCGATGCTAGGGCAAATTGTATGTCATAAGTTCAAGAATTCATTTAGGGTATTTTGTGTTAAGATAGAAAGTCGCAATTCACATTGTTGTTAGAATAGATGAATGTCTATCGAATGCCGTAGAGATTTTTGCCCTGTGGGCCCAGGTTCGATGCTAGGACCGTTCGTATGACCGAATTTTCAAAAATTCGTTAGGGTATTTCTCGGTAAGGTAGAATGTTGAAATTCGCAGTATCGATAGAGGATGTAGTTTTTATCGTATTCCGTAAAGATTTTTCTCCTAATAGACCCGGGTTCGATGCTATGACAATTCGTATGCACGTATTATGAATATTCGTTTAAGGTATTGTAGTTGGTGGATGGAAGTCGGTGTATGGAAGGCGGAGTGTTGCAGGTGGTGTGTAATGCCTTAGTCAATCGATCTTACATTAAGCTTGCAGTATGCAAGCTGCTTTTACTCGTATAAATATATATATCCGGAGAAGCGTCTATATAAAGAATGTAAAGGGAATTCGGATAATATTTTTAGTTACTTCCCGTTTAGATTCTTGATAATATATGTTAGATAAATATATGTTAGTCATTTAGAAGCATCTAAGCCGTAATAGGATTGGCCAAATACAGCAAATGCAATGGCGTATGGCAGTAGGTGCATTATCATCTTCCCTCTAGATCATAGATGATTCTTCCGAATATGGTGTCGTCTCTAAACCAGTCAGATGGAGTTAGATTTGTAAGTTTCCGCAAATGCAGGCAATGTATTATTGTAGTACAGTACTGTCATCAATAACTTTGAATTCGATGTATTAATTCAGCTGCAACTAAGGAGTAAGATAATTTATTTTTTAAGGAAATGAGATTCAAAGAGATCGGCATTGAAAGTGGCACACGTAATCTCATAAATTTAAATAAGGATAAATTTATATGCAACGTACTTAGAAAGAGCTTTATTCAGCAATCTAAAGAGAGAAGCTAATAATTGATTAAAAACCCCTTTTGTAGTCGATCGGGTAGACGATAAGCAATTTATATCGAGAGTAAGCGGAGAAATCAATGGCTACTCTTTTTGCATTCAGAATTTATAAAATGAGGAAGCACATTATCCAAATGAAGAAATAACGATGATAAGAATTGGTATAAAAGGCAGACGTTTTCGAAACACAAAACTCGAGATGATTCGTGAAGAGAAGTAAGTCGCCGATGCTTGCAAGTGATTTTTTATCTTTAGTCAAAAACTCATCAAAGATGAAGTACCTGAATTCAATGCCATAGATCACGAATTTACAAGCAAATCGATGAAAAGATACTGTTGTGAATACTCGCATACTTCAATACAAATATTAGATGAAAATTCTATCGAGAGTCAGCGACGGCGGCGTAACGAAGGGGGGTTTAAGAATTGCGGTTCAAGCGTATGAAAATAGAGGGCACAAAAAATTTCAACAGCATAAGAGAAATAAAATTTCAGAGATATAAATTTGAGAAGAGAAATTTAAGAAGACACGGGAAGGGAGACTCATTTGGACGTAAGCTGTACATCGGCGGAAGAAACTCGCGTTTGGGGAACAAACGGGAAGTTGCGGATTAGCGATTTCTCGGAATTGCTATAAGTGCATTTCACGCGGAAACTATGCTTTCATTATCCAGTGTGTCCACGAAGGAACTTAAGTAGGGTGTCCAAGAAGTTCCTCCTTGGACACCTAAAGAGGGTGTCTTCAAATTCGAAGATTCACCATGCGCATGCGCGGGTTTTAATTGCCATAGTCTCGGGAAGAGACAAAACCTGCGGCCTTTGCGAGCGTTTAATGCGACCACCTCCGTTAGCAAATTTACTTATTTTATAATTTAACTTTATGTTTCTTTAATTACATCAATCGAAATTATAATAGAGAAGGCTAGATATATCCCACTTATCTAAATTAACCTTGATTAGTACGAAACCAATAACAGAGTTCAAAATTACGGCTTGTATGAATGTGCAGTATCAGCAGGACACATAAAAGATATCTGTAGTGGAAACAACCGTAAGAAAAGCTGAGACAAAACCCCGTCGCAAATGAAAAACCTTAAACGCCTAATCCGTATTTAAACAGCCGTCATCATCAGAGGTAAACCAGCACCCATCTAATAGATTCGCAAGAATAGTACGAGGGTGGTCCAATAAGTCCTGAGAAAACTGTTTGCAATTTGCTGTTTACAAAACCTTGCAAATGTTTACATTTGGGTAAATGAGTTTAAACGTGGCCGTACATCCACAAAAGATGAACATCGTTTAGGACGTCTAGTGGAAGTGACTACCCCCGAAATGATTGACAAAATCCACGATATGATTTTGATAGATCGACAAATCAAAGTGCGGGAAATAGTTGAGGCCACGGGAATATCGCAAGGTACACTTTTTTTCGATTTTGCACGAAAAATTGAGTGTGAAAAAATCTCGGCAAGATGGGTTTGCTCTCAGAGGAGAATAAACGCAATCGTGTGGTCGACTCTGAGGCTATTTTGGAGCTTTTCTGTCGCAATTCTGACGAGTTTTGCGTCGGTACATAACTGTGGACGAAACATGGATGCACCACTACACTCCAGAAACAAAGGAATAGTCAAAACAGTGTGTTTTTTGTTTTTTTTTAATACAAAAGGGCTCCGAATGAGGCGAAGACGGTGAAATCAGCCTGCAAGGTGATGGCCTTGGTTTTTGGGATGCACGCGGAATCATCTACACCGATTACTTAAGAAAAATTTCAAGCGATAACTGGAGAGTATTAAGCGTCGTTATTGCACCGGTTGAGCGAAGGAATCAAGAAAAAAACGACATCATTTGAAAAAGATCCTCTTCCATCAAGACAATGCACACGTGCACGCCTGCGCAGTTTTGATGGCCAAAATTATGGAATTAAAGAAATATCCATTATATTCACCAGATTTGACTCCCAGTGACTTCTTTTTGTTTCCAAATTTGAAACAAGGGCACGGCGGACAGCGGTTCACTTTGAACTAAGAGGCCATCGCCCAAGCAAATGCCTATTTTTAGGACTTTCCAAAATCCTACATTTTGGATGGCTTAAAAAGGAAAAGTGTATGGAGTTAAAAGGAGAATATGTTGAAAAATTAAACAAATCTACGCACAATAATTTGTTTTTCACTCTTTTTCTAAGGACTTATTGAACGACTCTCGTATATAACAGTTATGCTTAACGGTGTCGATGTTTAACTGATTGCAATCTCAAGTGTGGCTAATTTTTTATACGGCATGAGTACTCTCTGATTGCAATTGGCTGACTGTAATGTAAAGTAGGCTGAAAAGTAATCCCCCGCATTTTTTTAGTCATAACCAATGCTAGTCATTTAAAATGGTAGTTTCTAATTTTATTGACGTTTTCCGCATGTATGTGCATAGTTTCAGTTTTCTCCTGCAGAGAGTAAAGCTGTAGGCTCAAATGTAGTCTGACCGTGATACTCGTTACAGACAACAAGCTGTGATCGAATTTCTGCGCCTAGAGAAAGGAACGGTAGGGAATATTCACAATCGTTTTTGCAAAGTCTATGGAACATCTGCAGTTGATAGGAGCAGAGTTTGTAGCTGGGTATGGAGTGAATCATAAGTCGGTTGAAATTTAAAACCTGGGTCCATAACCAGAGCGAGGACTGGTTCTGACAGAGCATACATGCCCTAGTGAATCACTGAAGAAATACAGTAGAAGTTAAAGAAGATTATGTGGAAAAATAAATTTAGCGGACGAACACCATACTTTCAGGTATGAATTTTATTTTTGCAGAATATATAGCTTTTTGAGAAAATAATGTGGGACATTACTTTCTGACCGACCCTAGCAAATTCTAATCGACCCCCTTTAAATACATATAGGAGTAATCTTTGACTTTTATAAAAATTTGAAAAAATGAGAATGCAGATTAAGTACAACAGTACTCTCTAAATAGAACGAATCCGAACGTTACTGTATGATATCGAATGTACCTGTATTCCAAGAGATTTAGTCCGTTCTTTTTATTTATTCACAATTCTAACATTATCTCTCGGTGAATTTTTTAGCGGGACACCCAGATAAAATGTACAGTCACAAGAGTATAGGAAGAAGATGTCAATTATAGCACAATTTCCAATTTTATTGAGATGTGTTTCAAATACATATTTCAAAAATAGTGTACATTACCTTTATCAAAACATACTCCATCAAAGTACTCGAATGTCAGGCCGAATTTGCATTTTACAGATGCAATTATACCCAATATATAAGCCAATGTAATATTCAAAAGCCCGAACATTATAAAATGGATTAATAAATGCATTAATGGTGATTAATCATTGAATAGAACTTAAACTGTCTCAGTAATCAGTATGAAAGTCTACAATCTGATCGGAATGGAACAAAGAAATCAGAACATCGGTAAAACGGGACTTAGCGGGACAAGTCCTTCGTTCTGTGGTTCGAGGCTTTTATTTTTTGATACGATTATTATTCGAAAAAATCTTGGACAATCTGCACACGAGTAAAGGTTACTTGCATTTGAGGTGATATGAATATCCCGTTTCACACAGTGTAACAACAGGTTCAATTTCTCCATAAGAACATTTTTGGGAATTTGAACCGTTCTTTCTTCGAACCAAGGATCATTATCAAGGATATTAATGCTTGTGAGCGTAGTCTTCTGTAATTACCTAAGGCTCTAAGTTGCAGTCATTTCAGATTGTACCTCAAAATGAATTCCAAGTTTCTTAAAGATTAGTGTTGGACGAAATTGATAATAGCATCGAACGTTGTTGGACGAAAAATGGCATCGAACCAAATATATCTTGAATATAAATCAAAGCAACGAATCCTCTTCTCGTGCCGAGCTCTCTATCTTATGTGTGGGTGATGTCCTTCAAATAACCTTTCAGAAGTAACTTTCCCTTGTTTTCAAGGCGACATCCTATCGGGATGTCCTACTACTATGTATATATACTATATGGGAGAATACAAGTATTTAACCTGCCCTAGCATCGAACCATGGATCAATTTTCTTGAGTTGCGAGTGGCTAACATTTAAATATTAAAAATTGAAATTTCATATGAGAAAACGTATTGATTTGCCGAGTGAACAGAAAGTTTACAAATTGTTTTACGTTTGGCGTAATTAGACACATTGGGAATTATTCAGCAATTTACCAAATAAAGTCATTCGTTTCAGAACGATGTAAACTTTGTTTCAGATTGGTGAAGTAATGACAGCTAGACTTCAATGCAAAGAAAAGCGAGAAAAGAAATGTAAGAATTGCTATGACTTTTACGCGTTCTACCAATGTTACCCGCGCTCCGTGTCATATTTCAGGACATCCTTTGGAGTTCGTGAGTCATCATAAATACATAGAACTCCTAGGTATTTATGATGTCTCACCAGCACTCTCATTGGTATTTTTTTCTCCAAAGAGCATATTTGAAAGGCGAATGGGATGCAAAGGTTAGGATTCTGAGGGGATGTTCATCGAGAGAAAAGGAAATTCCCTAACTCGACCTCTCCAAGTATGCAATTTGGGAACCCCGCGAAGTAGGATTAGTTTCCGATATTCGGTTTTATAATCGCTCTGTTAGGTAATGTGGGATTCAGCTACATTGTAAAAAAGACGAGACAATAAATTACTTCTTGGAAAATTAAGGTCTATTGGAAACTGCTGGTTAAATTTCTTTGTTGGTGTAAATGGGAATGGAATATTTGCGGTTAAAAGGTTTTTTTTACGAACAAGAAAATTTCTACGGCACTGGAAAACACTAGTTGAAGCATGTGGTATGTCCAAATAAAATGGCAATGAATTCACTCGCAATTGCATGAGGGTGGAATTCCGAGATAAATTGCCTAGAATCATCAAAGAAAAAGAGGTAATTGCAAATCCAAATTAAGGGGCTCTAGTTGAGCATTTCTTCGAGAGATATTTTATCCTTCGCCTCTTTGCTGGAGAACAACGTAGAGCCGAATAAACATATTTCTTTTAAAGAAAGCTTTCAAGTTAATAGAATCCCTTCCGATGACGCAAAGACGTAGTGATCAAATTGAGAATTTTAAAGAAGAGAAATGGGGCCTACCGTTTCAGTTGGTAGTCGTGAAAAGCACTATTTGATATATTTGCCATCGACGGAAGTTTGAGAAATTAAAGTTTTCATAGCGATTGAACGTATCACTTTAGCTTCGATTTTACATCAAATGAAGAAGTTTATATTGAGTGCTATCACGATGTTGGTGAACATGCCGCCTCTGCGGTGTGCTTAGCGCTGCAATATCAAAGTCCTGGGTTCGAGTCCTGGCTAACCGGATCTGTCCGAGTTAGCGAATGGTTGTTTCTGTTCATTGATTGTGATAACTTTAACATCAGATTTTAGAGTAGTTTCACTAAACTCGAGTTCTCGCTGATTTATTTGTTAATAAATACATCAACTGAAAATACAAACATGTGTACATAGAGATCAGATACTCCTTAAGCCGACGAGAGTTTGGTCCGTTGAGAGAACACTGTTAAAACTCGGGGAAACTTACACATTCTGAGAAGAACTTATTTTCCAGAGTTCTTGCAGTTTTCTCTTGGCCGTGTTCTTTAACAGCTGTTTTCCTTTCTTATCACCTTATCCATTAAGTATCATCAGTTTTCAAGAAACACTTTAATAACATCAGAATCAGATGCATTCTCCATTCTCCTGTCAAGGATATAGGGATACTCAAATAACTAAATCAAATGACTTATATTTTTTTAACGCATTATTTTTTAAAGATCTCTTTTGGAAAACTTCAAACTGACCTAAAGATTCGATAAAACACGGCCAACGTTACTGCAGTAGTATTTTCTACTATAGAACTTCGTAGTATTCAATTCGAGGAAGAGAGTATCTGGCTTGAAATGTAAGTTTGATGTACAATATCTGATGGACAGTATGAAAATTATACTTTAGGTAGGAAATTAGGCGATATTTATACATCGCAGTAGGCTCTGCTTTAATGGTTAGAACAATTCAGCGCCGCCTATAGGTTGCGAATAGAGTACACTGATAGTGCACCACTGCAGCCCAGTAGTGCAGGATACGATGAAGAGGGCCATCGATCCGTGTGTGCCGCTCAGTACACGCATTTCCCCGCCTCTGCAAGGACCTCCTTCCAAAGAATCTCTCACATTTAAGAAATACTTCCGTCGCAGGAAAGTAAATCCAAGGAAGGGCAACAAGATTTCTATAGCGCTCCGTTTTGCGAGCGGACGGGGAATTTCCTCTACGGGGCGAGATTCGAAGGGCAGAGCGTCCAGGAAAAAAGAGGTATTTCCAAGAGAAGGAAAAAAGGGCTCCATGCAGCCTGTAAGGAAGAGAAGATTTAGCGTCGAGAAGGAGGGCGATAATGAACTGCACCGGACGAAATGTACAGCCAAAAGTTTTGCGGAGGCGTTGGTGGGGGGGAGTATTTTTTTAAGTAAGGCTGCGTAGGATGAGAGGGTGAACGGATAAAGGGCGGTGTTTGACTCTGATGGTAATGGTGCGGCCAGACTATAATTCTGCGCTGGGGGTGGAGCGGTGTAAGGTAAGAGGATCCCACTCAGCGGGGGAGGGTCTCTGCGTCTGAGTGGAGGGTACCCTCACGTGAGGGATGGCCGGGGACTCTTTCCGGAGGCTCACTCGCATTCATTCCTCTCTCCTTTCTTCTCTTTTTTCGAACGTAACTGTGCTGTAAAAGTTTATGCAGTAGATTCGCCATTTTGAGTGCGGGGAACGCCAAAAGGAAAGAAAATTTCCACTTTGATAAGTGCATATAAAGTGATATGAAAATGAAGATAATAAATAAATGTCGGTTTCTATATAGTGAATAGAATTCTATACAGAATTACACAGAATCATTTAATTCGTTCTCGCCCACTTGTTATATAACCCACTATTTAAAAACATGTTTGATAGAATAGTAAAAAAACCTCACGAAAGGCTGAGATGAACCCAATTGAATTAAGGAGAATGAAATGTTTTAGGTTTCCCTTATCTGTAAGAGTGATACGTTTCTGGTGTGTTTTTAAGGTTTTATGGTTGTTTGAAACAAAAATGCTTGTCTTTACCTCAAAGCGGACAAAGGAAACAAGACATTGACATTGTTTTGACAAAGTTAAAAACATGTCAAAGGAAGACCCATACCAGTAAATCCCGAAGAACCCTCTCAACAAAATTATCACTGCCACTAATATAAAGAAACTTAAAAATTGCAAATACTTAATAACAAAACCTCTAAATTTCAAACTCCTTATTTCCAATCCAATGGTTCCCAGAATCTATTGCCTTCCAAAAATACACAAGAAAGACACTCCGCTCAGACCAATCATCTCTTCTGTCAATTTTTCAACCTACAATTTAGCACAACGGCAATTTAAACATTGGCCTCTAAACCGACTGTCACACTTCAAAAGCGCAACCACTTATTTGAATCATTAAGAGAAATTTCAGTGGGACAAAAGAAATCTTAATTGCCTTCAATGTGAAATCACCTTTCCCAAGCATCCCTCTACATATCACATACCAATTCCTCGAGCAATGGCTTTCAGAGCAGAATCTCTCTCCTGAGTTAATCAAAAATACATCCTCCTGACAAAAGTATGTATGAATCAAAACTTCTTTCAAAAAGAAGGAAACTTCGATAAACAAACCAACGCAACCGCTATGGGAAACTGCTTATCTGCCGACTTATTCATGACTTACTTCGAAAGAAATTGCGAAGAAAACTTTCGATGTTTTCCTAAGATTTAGTTCACATACGTTGATGACATTTTTGA
This sequence comes from Ladona fulva, assembly GCA_000376725.2. NCBI lineage: Eukaryota > Metazoa > Arthropoda > Insecta > Odonata > Libellulidae > Ladona > Ladona fulva. The sequence goes on along the minus strand of KZ312451.1, from coordinate 1,690,192 downwards.
CACATCAAAAACAAACATTTTAGATTTCTTAGGGAAATTAAATGAGCAATATGACTCCATCAAATTCACATTTGAAAAAGAAACAAACGGCATAAATACTCATCCCCCACTCCCATCACATCAGTTATTCTCCGTAGATAGATGGAAACGTAGTTGCCGAAATGCTTATTGAGAACAATACTTGCAAAACGAGACCACGGAGAACCCTAACGCCTGCTGGTGGGAATTCTACAACAGTTAGTTTGCTTGCAAAGATCGGCTTTTCTCGAACAATATTAAGAAAAACTGATGATATTCATATTCATATTGCCAGTCAAATACTAACTGGCAATATGTACCCATTGTTTTTACTGTCCTTCAAAAATTTCAAGGTAAGTCTTCTCTTCAGTGGATTTCCAAAGCTGCTTAATTTCTCCCGTATCGAACGTGAAAAACCCATTTGGGTGTTCTCTATGTGCTGTGGTCAGCTCTTTACTTTGTCTTACATACAAACGGAAAAAAATAAGAAACAGGAAGATGCCGTTGTTTGCTGTTTTACGTTATCGCGTGCATACACTAAAACATTCTTTGGACAAAATCCGTATTCGTAAGCAGAGTTCAAAATACAGTGAAAAATCTACAACCACCGAAAAATTCGTTGCTTAGGTCACTCGTTCACTGTATACTCGTAAATATGCGTCACGTTGTTCCCTTTTCAGTTAATTGTGGATCGAACTTGCCTCGTTCGTTCACAGTTCGCCTCCTTAAAACTTAGTCATTTGTCAATAGGTTTCGCTGGTTTTTCACACTCCCCTACTCTAGGGCGTTTTTCTGCTATGGTGTATTATTCCTTTGTACTAATACTAACTCCGTTTTTAAACTCTCAAAGTAATTTTCTTCTATGCATTTTTAAGGTTATAAGCCTCGGCGATTTTTTTCGCATTAAGACCCCAAAAATCAGAATAGAGCATTATGAGATTTCAATCCTAGGTATTATAAGCTCGATCCTAGAAGGCCCCAAAATGTGTACTCTTCATTTTTGTACATTGCATGGATTATCAGAAATTTCTTTTTGAATTTTCCTTTGAGATAGAGACACTTTCTGATGCTAAAAGAAAAGCGTCACTTATCCAGCGGTCTTTTTGCGTGAAGTCGCCAACCTTGATGGCCTAGGGGTTAATGAAATATCGCTCCTGGGTATCATGGGTTCGATTCTAGAAGGTCCCAAGTAAGGTACTTTTCGCGGTTTTGTACTTCACGTGAGTTTTCGATTATTTGTTTTTGGCATTTTCCGCTAAACGAAAAGTGTCACAGGTCCGAGGAATGTTCTGCTTGAAAACCCCAGCGATTACGCTAGGGAATTAATGGGACATTGCTCCGGTGTACCTTGGGTTCGAATCTAGAAGGCTCCAAACCGGTAACTTTCGTGGTTTTATACCTTGCGCGGTTTGTCAACTTTTAATTTATGGCATTCTCTGTCAAGATTTAAGGTTGAAATTTACGAGATCGTTACATGATATGGTTTTCTATCGCATGTAGTAAAGACGATTCCCCAAGTGGCCATGGGTTCGACGTATCAATGTATCGCCACCAGTGGCGTATGGCAGGGTGTGTATTAATGCCTTACCTAATCCACCCTATACGGTATTTCTCGATAAGGTGTTGTATTCAAAACCCAAGGGATGTATTTAGAATTGTGTATCGCCGCAAACTACCAGTGGTTTATGTCATGGGATGTCTTTATTTCTTACCTAATATACCCTATATGGTATTTTCCAAAATGGTATTGTCTTGAAAACCAAGGGATTGATTTAGATTTGTATGTCACCACTAACTGCCTGTGGTGTATGGGTACCTAATCTACCCCATATGCTTTTTTCCTAAATAGTATTGTCTTGAAAACTAAAGAATAGATTTAGATTTGTAAGTTGCCGCAAACCGCCACAGTTGTATGGCAGGGAATGTATTAATACCTTACACAATGTACCCTATTTGGTACTTCCCAATATGGTGTCACCTTAAAACTCACCCTTTTCCCTAATTCAGCTCCATCCGTCCTTCATATATGCCCAATATAAAGCACTCAGTTCACTCGGGCCACTGGTATCATTGTCTATACCCATTCGTTACAAACTCTATATCTTCTGTAATCGCCACACATTCCTAAAATAATACTAATAAATCTGCCCACACAATATATCTTTTATATTCCTAATATACAACATCAACCGTTTCTTCACATTCTTCTCCCGATGAACTCAACTTTCCAGACTGAACAACAAAATGGGTGCAGTCCTACATATTTACCCAAATGTGTATAAGTTAATCTGAAGTATAACTTTATAATATAATTTAATTATAAGCATCAAGAATTAAAAGAATGTACACATACAACGATCGCTAAAAAGCCTACCAAAATCCTTGCCACTTGTTCATTCGATATGTTTGCAATTTGAGTTTTCGACGAAAAAGGCATAATATAATACACACAAAGAATGAGTGGAACAAGTTATGAAAATTTCACAAGGGAAACTTCGCGAATGGGCTAGAATTTGATGTATGTACCTGGCCAAGAGACCAATTTTTGTTTCTTTGATCCCAGGATTCGAACGTTTTCGCAGTAATTCACTAGAGACCATGCATGATTATGCGAGACGATTATCGATGTCTTTACGCGTGTCATAAATGCCAAATTTATACCAGAAGGATAGATTAAGTATTGTAAAAATTTTCATTTTCGGTGCGGTAATTTTTTTCTGAGGACCTGATGTTGCATGTTTTCCGTCCCTCTTTTCTGTCATGGAGGAGCAGAATAGCAATTGAAGTCATGAAATAAAATTTACAAATTTGGCGAAATTTGCATCTTATCTCTCTCTCCTTGAGAAATCCAGTAGGTAATCTGTAAGTGTTTTGTATTTGAGAGGGCGACTGTACCGAGGGGGTTATTCTTTCTAGATATTCCCATTCTTATCTGTCCTTAATAGGTGCCGTTTATAGTTATCAGGGCATGTCTAGTATGTTACTCTTCTGAATGAAACCCGTCGTGATGAAAGAAAAGAGCTCGTAAAGTAGGGGGGAAATAGAAAGAAAAACTGGTACCATGTCTTTGACTGTGGCTATATGAAATGCTTAAAAAATCACTGAAACACATTTTAACTCTTCGGAGAGTAATCCCCATCATTGTTTATTTGAGTAAAATTTTTATCGAAACATTCGTCGTTCTCCCATTTTCGTCCGTCTACCGTTCTTTTATATTTGAATCCTATTTCCTTCAAATTCTTCCACAAGGAGGTGTGTTCTCCAGCGTAAAGGTCGAATAATATTGAAATAAGTCTGTTTAAGTTATTTTCAGTAATTGATGACCGAGGCTTGTAAGATTTGTTGCGTATATTGTTAATGCTATGCTATCTAACAATATATGTTGTGAGTACCTTTCTCTTTAAGTCTGGCAAGGATTTCATCCAGTCTTGGAAATCTTCCCTCGTCATAAAACCTTAAAACGGTGTTTCTCAAATCATCTCTATGGAAAGTATCCATTTGGGATACAGGCTTTTCCATTATTATCCTTACTTCATGGCGAAGAAAAATGAAACAAGTCCCACTTTTTTTCCAGCGGACTCCCTTCCTAAAGCACAGCCATAAAGAAAATTAATGTATCGTACCTGATATATTTTAGTTTATATTAATAAGATTAACTACACTAACAATAATAATCAAACCCAATTTTAAAATCATTGCCTTCACGAACCATGCTTCGAATTCTCCTCAAGTTAACTCCACGAGCTTCAGCAGTAGTTTAGGTATCGTAGGTAGGCTGTTTAGCGATCGTTGTATGTGAATCTCTGCAGTTAAGGAATTCGTAATTCAACCCCAATTGTTAACCTGGTAAAAGAATAGTTTCTTCATAGATTGAAATATGACTAGATGAAGAAATTAAGAAAGGCTCTCTCTTCGTTCCAAATGCTGACAAAAATACGAGAAGGCACCCAATCGTAGGAAGCATCCCATCTCGAGGCAAACGATCGCGGACCGCGCCGTGTTATGCGTAACCCCCAAATTAAATTTGTTTTTCTTATGTTATTTATAAACTTAAAGGTTTTGTGTTTTCACAGAAACTAAATTCATAGTTTTCTCCGAAACTTTCCCGCTTGAAGTTTCTTCCAGAGCAAATAAGACGAAAGGTAGCTGGCGACTACTTTCTTCGATACATTTTCTCAAAAATTCTCGACCTTTCCAATACTTTCTATTGAATATTTGCCTCAAAAATGTGTGTCTGCCAAATTAATTATACAAACGGAAAGAAAATTATTTGAAGCAGAATTTGATGTAAAAAATTTCTTGTTTCCTAAACTACAGAAGTAAAGGCACCCGTTCAAACAATACCGGAATAAAATCAAGATTTTCTTCGAATTTTGGTATTTTTGTTTTTTCTTCGGTTATGTCAATAATTAACCTAAAATCAACCACAATGTTATTTCCGGCATTACTTTTACTCAATACTGAGAAAATTTTAAACGAATTTGACTAAATTTATATTTTTATGCTAATGTTGCAACACAGCAAAGTTCTACCACGCTCTTGATGACTGGAGGGGGTATTTCGTCCTGTCCTATTGGCTCCCTATACGAAGAAATACCATCTCTCTCTCTCTCTCTCTAAACTACAAACATCTAGTGAATAGACCATAGTCAATAATAATGATTATGAAAATGGCTGTGATCGGGATAATCTTCGTGTTTCCATTAAGGAAGTAGTTACGATTATCATCATCATCATATTGAACGGCATCAGTTCCAAAGTACGTACCTGACGGAGTGAAAATTCCTGTTGTTAGAAATATATACGAGAGTAGCCCCAGAAGTACCAGACCTAACACAGAAAACACAAAAAATTGGGAAAAAATGTCTTTATTTCTCAACATGGTCTCCTTTTAGCTCAATACAGTTTTTGCAGAGATGTCAGAGATAGCTTCGATATCCTGTTTTTAGTGAGAACTCCTGAAAATAGCTATTAATCGCAGACTCCACCTCTTCATTGTTGGCAAACCTTTTACCACCGAGCCATTTTTTCCTGTTTGAAAAGAGAAAATAATTCGAGGGTGCTAAATATGACGAGAAGGGTGCGTCCAGGCAATTCGAACTTCAACTCATTAATATTGGCCATCGCAATAGCGGATATGTGAACTGGTACATTGTCTTGATGAAAGAACACTTTCTTTGTCGCCAACTGCGGCTGTTTTTTCTTGATATTATCACTCAAACGCTGTAATAAGTTTGCGTAATACTCGCCGTTGATTTTTGTTCAATTTTGAAGATAATCAATGAAAATTATCCCATGCTCATCCCAAAAACCTGACGCCACAACCTTGCCAGCAGATGGAACTGTTTTCGCATTCTTTGGAGCCGATCTCACCTTGCAATCCATTGTTTTGACTGTTTCTTCGTCTCGTATACAGTGAATGTCCGCTTATCTTCAGTTCGGCGTTTTATTGAGCGCAAATTGATACAATTGCGAAATATGGTGAACTTCACACAAATAATTGTATACATTGAAACATTAAAACACAGACTGTGGGCAAATGAGATGCACAACAAGGAAATGTTAGGAGGCAAGGCTCATACTGGGGCATTTCCGGGAGGAAATGAAAACAAAGGCAAATTATTATTGAAATTTGATCGCTTATTATATTGGGGTAGACAAAAGTTATGCACCTTCATACAGTTTTTCAATGATGATTGATCAAATGTAAAACTAAACTTAAAATTGAAAATTTCAATGATATAATCGATTATTTTTATTAACGAGCGAAATGAATTCCGCATTAAAGGAAATTCGCAATTTGTTTCCTTTAATCGCTACCGATGGTGCAGAGATGTATTTGTAACGAAAAACCATATTATTTTCCTATATTACCCCCTTATCATTTCTATTATTTAGCGGAGACAGGAACCACCAATTACATTCGTTTCAATACATTTCACGATCAAAGAAACAAATAATGGACACATGCAACCATTCCCCAGCTGGAAAAATGCGACCAGCTAGAAATCGAACCCAGGACATCGGAGTTGACTTTTCATATGTCTCTCGAAAGCACGGAGGACCTTTCCTGTCCTTTTATAACCCTTTTATTGCACAAACTGATTTCGGATATGAATTATTCTTTCTGTTTTTATGTTCGTCTCTTTGGCCGCCAAGTTTTACTACCTAAACGTTTTTCCGCGGATTTTTTTACCTTTCTCGCAGCGATAAATTTTTTGTATTCGTTCAGGAATAGTTAAAGCTATTGCTAGTTCCACGCGATGTGTTTAATTGTTCCCGCGAAAATAACATTTTTATGTTTCGTAGCGCAGTTTTGCTATTTGCCGTTTCAAATTTTGATTCCGAGTTAATCTCGGTACAGTCTTGCTTATTAATCGCAAGAAATAGTTTGTTTCGTATCGAATTATATGTTTCTAAGCAGCTGTTTACTTTTCGGCCTCGATCCTCGTATATACGGCGGAGGAAAGTGTCAACAATTTCAGGAAAATGTTATCAAATTTTGCCAGGATGAAGTCCACGGATGATGGCAGTAGCACGTTTCTAAGAGGAATCGTCTTTCTTATCTGTTCCACGTATCGTATCTCTACCGCGAGCGAAGATACTTTCAATATGTGAAGGAAATTAACGCTGTTAGGGATGAACATGAATTTTGCGTGCCTTTTTTATGGAGGGACTTTCGAATGACAGTTTTTCATGCTCGTTTCTTTCCTTCTTCGTTCGTCATCGAATTATACGTTTTTATATCTCCTTTTCGCCGTATTTTGCTCTCCGATACTTTCATTCGCACTTCTCCACCTAATTGAGTTACGAATCGACGCCATCTTGTCGATCAAGGAAATCGGAAATTTTCTTCCGCAAAGTTTCCAAAAATCTCGCAGTTCTTTTTGTATCATAGGTGCGGATGGTTTAATACTTCTGCGATTGAAATTCCTTTCTTTAGTTTCGAAAGTTTGAAAGACACATTTTTGGGTTTCGGAAATTTTCCGCATTTTCCATTCACTTCAAAAGATTATTTAGATCATGCTGCACGACGATTTTCCGAGCATTATCTTCTTTAATAATATGCAATCCATGGTTGTGATACGGTAGAAAACCATGTGTGTATTTCCATGTAGAACCCTTAATCAATTTCCCCTTAAGGGTAACCCATCTCTTACACCGCTTGCTTTGCTTTGTTCCTTCACATTACATCCACCACACTTCACAGCCCTCATTTCCTCCGCTTTTCCCGAATACGCCCATCAATGCCACTATTGTCCATCTGACATTTATTATGCATTTATTCACAAATATTTGGCAATATTTAGATACAAGTCAGATGGTAGCCTTGTGAATATTTTACACTACTACGAAAATAATTTTAAAATAATAACACTAAGTTATTTACGATGTTCGATATATTAAAATAATTACAGGATAATTAATTAAATGATATAATAAATAAATACAATAAAAATACCCATGTATTTTTTTATACGATTAATTAAGTACAAGGTAAGTAACATTTCTCATTTCAAATTCTTCACAAATACATTACGGAAGCAAATTTCATTTTGAAAGATCTTAAAGAGCGATCCAGGTAACTTCGCAACGCCCTATAATACATATCCTAAGCGAGCGAACAAACCGAGCTGAGCTGTAACCGTCGCAAATTCAGCAGATTAGATAAAGATATAGGAATCGTGTATGACTCAATGTTGTTTGCATGAGTTACTGCAGCCCTTTTATAGTATCCGCTGTGTTTTCCATTCTTTCCTTCCGTCGTAAATCAACAGTCGTGACGCTCGCAGTGTTTGGGTGCGATTGATGGTGGGGTCCCCGAAAGAGGGCCATTTACTACCATCGTAAACAATCCTTGTTTACATAGGCCGCGATATGAGCTCCCAACACAAAGCGGAAGTCTTGTATATTATGCGATTCTTTCTAATTCGTCCTTTCGTCTACTTTCTTTCCTCTTCCTTCCTTCACTTTCGCTCCTTCCTCTTTCCTTGTCTTCTTCTCGTTCCACCATTATTCGAGAAGAAATGCTCAGCTTGTAGAACAATCCAAGTTGAAACTAATATCTAATTTAAGTGAGGTTCTTGCGGAACATCTCATTGTCATATGAATTATGGTGACTTCATATGAGGATAATGGTGCGAGTTCCTGCTTAACATCTCATTGGATTAGACTTCTGTTTGTCTTCTGTCTCAGGATATAAAAGGATGTATATTTCATTCAATTTCTGGATTTCTAATGCCGAAAATTGGTAATCATCCAGGTCACTTGTCGAATCGAGTTTTATTTGCGGGGTCATTGTGCTACACTTATCCTTTCACCAGTAACATTATGCCCCATTGAGGATACCAAAATCGAAATATAAAAATTTCTACGCTGATAAGCAACCAGGAAATAATATATTCAGGAAGATCAGTAAGAAGGAGGAAACTAAAAACATCGACGTCAACGAGGAAAACTGCATCAACAGAGATGTAAAAGACCTTTTAATAGAAGAGTGGCACGGAATAATTAATATAGTACATGCCAGAGTCCTACCGACATCTGTGTCGGTGTGTGGAGGGGGATGAATGCAATACTTCCATAATCATTCACTTTAATGGATACTAGATAAGACTAGTTTTAGCATCAATTTCTATAATTTATCTCACAGTATCAGAACTGCATAAGTAACAGCGAGGACGCATAGCATCGGCCACATCTTCTAAAAACGTACTTTTCCTGAAATTATTAAGTAAATTATGTCTTTATTTAAATCTTCTAAAGATTTTCATCTTGCGTTCCAAAGCACCCGAGTACGCTCTCTGATTTGCCTATTGAACGTCTCTGACTATTCCTTGCGAAACGTATCGCCCTTCGCTCTACCTTTTCTTATTCTCGAATACAACACTTTTCCACCAATACGTACGCTACATGTGAGGTCTAACTAACGGAAAGTGACATCGCTCACGGACGTCACGGATGGATGACGAATCCGAAATTTTTACTAAGGATGTGACTACCGCATATTATTTGTGAGGGTTCCTCCAAAGATATTTCACCGATTCTACTGTGAATAAGTTTTTACCTCAGAAGCTCTACGGATTATCATTTGCAATAGATTTGGGAAGAAGTCAATAGTTGAGCCCTTCTCTACATTGAGCTCGAATTGTCAGTAATCACACAATTTTGTAGTTCTATGTAAATATAAACTCTAAAATGTCTAGTAGTCTCATTACGCTCTTCTATATAAACAGTTATCTCGTTTAACTGATTAAAATTAGGAATCTGGACAATCAGGTTATTGTAGGAAGTATCCTAGCATCGAACCTGGGCCCATAGAACAAGAATTTTTACGGCATACGATAGACATGTATTCATTCTAACAACACCGTGAATTGCAACCTTCTATCTTAACCCGAGACACCCTAAATTAATTCCTGAATTTCGGACATATGAATTGCCCTAGCATCGAACTAAGGACCCACAGGGCAAAATCCTTTACGTATGCAATAGATGTGTATATCTATCGATGGCGTGAATTACAACGTTCTATCATATCGAGAAATACCCTAAAAGATTTTTTGAAAATTTTGCACTAAGAATTTACCTATCATCGAACCTGGGACAATTAGGTATAAAGCTCTTGCGGGAAACGGAAGATAAATTCATTTTCTAACGATTCCGTAAATTTCAACGTTCTATCTTTACGATAAATACGCTAAACGAATTTTTGAAAATGCGCTCAATGCATTCTTATGGGAAAATGGTCGTTTTTGGGGCCTCCTAGAATCGAACCCATGATGCCTAGGATGGATGTCCGCTTTTTTCCATTGTGTCCAAACCCGGAACTAACGAACGGATCGAAAATGGAAAAAAATCGGTGGCCTTGTGAGGTAATTCCTTCTACCTCATCTTTAGTATCCTTATACATATATACATATATATATAACCCAGCAATTTCAGACTACACACAGAAGTATTATGCTTGGAATCACAAGAAGAGGCAGGAAAATTGGTGAAAGGCAGTCGCCTTGTCTCACTCCCTTCTTAATCGGGAATTCCTCTGTTTCTTCATGCAGCATTACAGAGGCTGTGGCGTCCTTGTAGATACTGCGTAGAAGTTGGATGTACTTTGTATCTATCCCTTGTTTCCCCAGTGCCACCAGTGTGGAGGAGGTACTTACCGAGTCAAAGGCCTGGGCATAATCCACGAAGCAGAGTACTAGTGGCATCTCGTATTCGTTCATTTTGCTGATAATGTCTTGCAGCGTGTGGGTGTGGTCCATAGTGCTGAATCCCTTGCGAAATCCAGCTTGTTCTCTTGGCTGGGCAGCTGCCAGGGACGTCTTCAGACGTGCAGCTATTACTCTCATGAACGTTTTGTAAATAACAGGAAGGAGGCTGATGGG
>KZ312451.1:1665469-1677995 GCA_000376725.2 Ladona fulva | reverse complement strand
TTTATTTATATATACATTTATGTGCGCGTGTGTGTGTGTGTTTAATGTATATGATTAAAATATATTTGTGATGGAAGCGGAGAAAATCGAAGACTGTACCTATTATTTGGGAAGAAGTGCGTTCCATGTATTGCTGGCTTTGACTATAAATAAATTACGGAAAATGTCTGTTCGTTGATGAGATGTAAGGAGTTTCTTGCAGCCTTTGACGTTGACCGTTGACGTTTATATTTTGTAAAGATAGAAATAATATGGGAGAAAATATAGTGCCGACCTTTGACTAAATAAAAAGATGAAGACTTCCTATTTTCCACAACTTCAATGCGTCATAGTGACCAATGGAAGCTGCATTCCCTTAACAGTGTTTGGAAGATATATGGTTTGGTAGTTCCGTGGCTAGAATACCTGCTCGGGAAGTGCTAGTCCTGGGTTCGAGTCCCAGTCATGTCCCTTTTTTTACACGTTTTATTCCTGTCGAAGACTATACCGAAGTTAATTAACATCAAAGTTCATATTTATAGGTGGAATAAAAATGGCAACTGGATCTTAAAGCAAATAAATGCTTTGTAGTAAACCTATTCGAAAGGAAACAATTGAGTCTGAACCACCCGTGCAAAATATCGGAATGAATTTAAATGTAGTTGATTAAGATAAATATATCGGAACCACCCTTACAAACACCATTTCAACTTAAACTGGAGCTCATATACGAAAAATCTGCGGTAAAGCAAATGAAAAGCTCGGTTTTATAAAGCACTTTGTAGGTAAATGTGATGAATAGGTTGGAGAGCGATGCTATTTCTCCTTAGTTCTGGAATATGCGGCGAGCATATGAGACTTAGTGGATGAAACGAATGCTGGCGATTTTGAGACTAGGCTTGCACCGAAAGGTGGCTTGCAGGATATTTATGTATGTAGAGGTAGAGACAGGATGTAGAGAATACCAAACCTGATATCATTTATCCAAGAATTAGTGAAATAAATACCGGTCAAATGCGATGTTTTTCGTTATTTCGTGTATAATATCGAAAGTAATGCCACCGAATATTGGTTACTGCCTTTCGGAAACCGACGTTGAAAATTAACAGATTCCGAAATCCATACCACGGAAAACGTGTCGACGAAATGGGGTGTCGTTGTTGTATCGATTTTTTTTGAGTTCGATCAAATGACCTTTAAAGTGGCGAGCGGCACTTTTTATACCCGCACTTATCTCTTTTGTTTCTTTCCTCCATCTTGCCTCTTTCGGAGTCCATTTTTCTCTACACCTGTGCTCTGGGTTTCGCCTCTTAGCCAAGAGATGGGACTTTTCTTTTCGCAGCCCTTTTTTACGGCTTATTAATCCTCTGATTCGCACAAATAAAACGGATGATCTTTTTTAATCCACTCGTATCGCAGAGGCCAATATATTTCATTCTCTATATCTTTGCACTGTAGGATAAGTTTGAATGATTTGATTCACTCTGGAGTGAATCAAAACTGGGCCAAATTCGTGGTGTGCACAATAAAGCGGTTTTAAGGCTAATCATCCCGGCAAAAGTTACGATTTAATTTCAACAGATGGCAGCACCACTGGGGTAAAATTTACAATAAAACTTAATTGCGAACGGTTCATTCAATTTTCAATCTGCAAAATGTTTTGTACATTAGAAAACCATATAATTTTCGCTATGCAAAGAAAAAATTTACTTTACATTTTTGCCATTTTTCTGGAAAATTATTTTCTTATAAAACATTTCGAGGTAGTCATGATGAAGAACTATTTTTTTTAACCACGCAGCGACTTTTGGATTTCTAGATGAATATATTGTTTGATCAGGAGAATGTTTTAAGAGATCAAATCATATTTTGCAACGCCGCACTGTGGGCTAGAATCGAAAAAAACTGGCCAAAAATANCGACGCACAGTGGGCTAGAATCGAAAAAAGCTGGCCAAAAATAAGAAAATGGTTTTTTTGAGTGCGGACTTTGAAACTTCGCATGGTTATTCTTAAATAAATTCTGCATGTAAGTACCAAATAATACACTTTTATTCTGGTGCATTAAAATTCTACAGGGGGTCAAAGTTGACCAAATTTGACGAAAAAAAGCCGGTCTTCGATTTTTCACAAATTTCTTCAACTTCAAGCCAACACTGAAACCAAATGAGCAAAATCATCGGGTAAAAAACGAAGCTGTATTATAAACCTATTCTTTGTGCTTCATGTTACTTGGTTTGGATGATCGCAGTAGGATATTTGCATAAGTTATGCAGCAAAATGGCGAACCCATATTTTACGGCAAATTTTCAACTGAAGCGAGGAAAATAGTAGTGATGTACCACGATGTACACGGGCTAACTTATACCACGATGTTCGTTGAATCTTCCTGAATAGGAATCTGAAATAAAATCCTGCGACAATTTGCGACGCCGATTTATATACCCAATATTCGATGGCGAGGCAAGAGCCATAAAAGTCTTTATTATCTTACGGTGGACTGTTTCTGGCTTCGGAGGACCAAATATATACGACAAAAGATATAGTTTTAAAGTAAGTTAAGTTCCGTCATGTTTGACGGGGGCGTTTACTAGTTTCTATTGTTTCTCGTAGAATTCATTTCAGGATTTGCATTGAATTAAAAATGCACAGCGGCATCGTGTCTTCGGCCGCTAACGAAGGAAATAATGACAATCTGTTTTGTCAAAATAAAATGGCATTTGAACTATCGCCGATGTGTTGAACCGAAATATTATCGTGGAGCATGAAGACGATAAGATAACCGTGGGAAAATGTGCATAGCAGACTGCATTGTTTCCGTAAATAACGGCATTTAAATGTCTGTCTTGATTATGGATTTACCAGAGGAGCGTATTTTTTCACCGACTTAGCGTCGAAGGTACGAGTATACTCGGTTCACCACCATGAAGACACCATTTAAAATACATGCGACATTTACGTAAAAATATAAAGTAAGTCAAAATTGTTTGAATTTTTTTCAGTATTGATGCCGGATTTTTCTGTGTTTAACTTTTGGTTCTTTACTACCATAATTGCATAAAAAAACGAAAATGTTACATTCCAAAGAAATTCTGGATTTCTCTCCTGTTCTGTTTGAAAGCGTGCCATGACCCATGTTTTGTCGAGGTAAATTATTTCTCGACCTTCTCGTGGTTACATTTCCATGCCCTTGGTTCTACGCGTTTTTCACAAATGCAATAAAAATATTTGCAGAACACTAAAAGGCGCCTAACTTCTAGTGTTCGTGTGGGAAATGAAAAGCAGATGTTTATAACTCTATTACCCTCAGCTTCATCGTATCGCCTTAGGGCGAGGAAAACATATCCCTTGACTATCCAAGATAACTGAGCATAATGTAAACAAAGAAGTCTTCAGAAAGTTATGAAAATCATTTTTCCTCAAGCTTGCTTCGCCAAATCGCTATCCTTGAGAAATACATTACTTACAAAATAAAATTAAGTATTCACTTAGTCATAAGTATTAGTGATATTGTACAATAAAATATCGACTGAAAAACTAAATAAAAGCCTAATTTCAGAGATGAACAGAAAAATGGTAGGAATTTTCTCTTTCCTTTCTGATTTATAGGAATGCTGGCTTAATGCAATAATTCACTGAAATTAAAACAATAAATGACGAACATGCCGTGATATCCCCTTCTCATCTACTCTCATTCCGTTCAAAATGAATAGATTTTTAAGAAGTTAGCTTGTTTCTATATTTACGTGCCCGTATTATTGCACAATGATATTACCTAGGTATATAATAGTTCAATGCCTGCTATATATTGTGAATAAAGCCACTGAGGCTTTTGAATGAAGAAGGGCTTATGGCGAAACAAGTTCCGTGTGGACATATTAGTAGTACGACTGAATACTGAGGAAACTAACAGCAATTCTCAGTTAAGGGAATTAAAGCATTATGTTAAATGCAGTGGCTGTGCACATTAATGTTAACCAAGTTATCCTCATCAATTACTTATTGCGAAAAGGAAGTTGGCAGGGAGTGAAGCGAAGTAGAGTCGTTTTGAAAAGGTTGAAAGATGGAAAACTTTACCACATTTGAATAAATCAATGATATGTTGTTATTAAATGCTAATTGATCGTTTAATTAACAGTATCATGACAAACAATCGAAACAGCAGGAAGATTGTTCACATCGCAGAGGTAGCCGCTCGAACGATCGCGGCCCGCGCCGTGAACGGCGTTACTCCCGAAAGAAAAATTGTTTTTCTTAAGTTATTTATAAACTTATGACATTGCAATTTGCAAATAAATAATTTCACTATTCTCTCAGAAATTTTCCCGCTAGAAGTTTTTTCCAAAGCAAATAAGACGGAAGATAGCCAGCATGTCCTTTCTTCAATGCATTTTACCAAAAATTCTCGACTTCCCCTACGATTTCTGTTAAATACTTGCCTCAGAAACGTTTGTCTGCAAGATAAATAATGCTATCGGAAGGAAAATAATTTGAGGCAGAGTTAGATGTTAAAAATTCCGTGTTCCTTAAAGTAGGGAACTCAAGGCACGCTTTCAAACAGAACGGGAAAAATATCCAGAATTTCTTTGAAATGTAACATTTTCGTTTTTTATGCAATTGTGGTAGTAAAGAAGCAAAATTTAAACACACTGAAAAATCCGGCATCAATTCCACTCAATACTGAAAAAAATCCGGCATCAATTCCACTCAATACTGAAAAAAATCCAAATAATTTTGACTTTATATTTTTACGTAAATGTCGCAACAGCGCCCGAATTTCTCCCATTTAAAATACACGGGCCCATGCATTTTAAATGGTGTCTTCATGGTGGTGAACCGAGTACACTGTACTCAGTACAGTACGGTAGAAAATCACCTCCTCTATTTATAAGTTAAATTTTAATTTCCTAACGGGAAGTTCCTCAATAAAGTTTCCTGAAAACCGTACAATGCATCCTTACCTGATTATTAAGATACCGTACATCCTTTTCGGGCCCTCTATAATCGAACCCACTTCCTAGTTTCATTCTATAATTCGCTTCGTTAATCCTGTTTTTCTCTCCTGTCATAACCTCTCTGGTTATATCAGGAGAGAATATATAATCATAATAAGATTTATTGATGGTAGAGCGAATAGGAGAGCTTGCGAAAATGAATTACAGTGATTAACATTCGTTTAATTTAGCTTTTCGATACTTATCGGAATACTTGTAGAATAGTTTTTCTCGGAATAAATTTTGGTACAATCTCATTTCCATTTGCTTTCGAAATATCGACTAGAGCGATAGCCGATAGATATGGGTGTGCATATCGCCGTTCTTTTTTCTTTCTTTAGATCGTTGGATAGATTGGCTGCCATCGCGTGTTTTCGATTTAAGCGATTCTGCAGCAAACGCCATCAAGTTACGAGAGAACTGTAACAGGTCATCTAGAGAAATGTTTTTCAGTTTCATGGGCGATATCCTTAGTAATGGATTAAATTTGGATATTTAAATGATGAATGTTTCGAAAGATTTTTTGGATAGGAAAGTTGGTGTTCATTCTTAACGATAACACGTGATATTCAACCGATAGTTGAATGATTTCTCCTTGTCACCGCTCTTTTTCTCACAATGATGCATTTCACGTTTGTTGCTGTGAGTTCAGGCTGCTAACCCGATAGTGGCTCATTGCTGAAGTCTCATCCTGAAACCATTTTGAGATAAAAATATTTTTATCCTGTTTGCTTAAATTCAAACTACATCTGTTATCCTAATAACTCAATCCCGGTAAGAAATCTATACAGATAGATAAACACGCAGTCGATTCCATCTTTTAGCCTCAGTTGGAAGGATCTCCTGAATAATCAGAACGCGGATAGTAAATTACACCGCTAAACCACATCACAATTGCCGTAAAGCGTCTAAAATGTTCAAACCTTAGTTTCAACATAATTCAATTTGGTATCATGCGGAAACTAAGAACGAATGCTTGCCTCGTAGAAGGAAAGACAGAGGTGTAATATTAGGATGGCAAATGAGACAACTATAGACACTTCCCTTAAATGAAAATATGTTAAGAATGAAAATGAAGTTCATCAGTGAAAAGTTTAAACTCCCTTCGACAGTGTGAAAATTCACGTTTTCATAACGTTGTGATTAGACGAAAATACGACACTGATAGGAATCAGCCATTATGTAGTTATGAATGGAATAAATATAATGAACATGTATCTAATAACAGGATCATTCTCAATACTGAATTACTGAGAAAAGAGCTCTTTATGTCGTTATTGATGCTTATTAGTAAAATGTATATTTAGTAGGCCCCAATGTAACCTGTGCAACCACACCTCAACCTTAATGAACCTCACGCCAAAATACTATTTTTGGACACGGACATGTCTGAATGCAGGTACAGTCATGAGCAAAAAATACTCAAAAATTGCGGGTAACATAAGATTCGGGATACTCTTAAAATTCCTTCACTGGAACACATGTTGCAACACTGTAAGGAGACTACCTCAAATATAACGGTACTTATATTCGCTGCAAGGGTTCGGTTTAAAGAAATGGTAGGAGCATCGCGAGCGGCTACTGTAGCGGACACCCATTTAGAAGGACGGACCTAATTTTAAGAAAGACATTGATGGAAACGTTGCGTATACGCGATGGTAGCTCAAAATGTATGAGTTATAGACAGTGCAGATTGAATGAATTCGCAATTTAGAATCGTCAATCAAGTCGAATACGTCTTTTTACCGCAAAATCAACGTTATGGACCTCCGACTCGCTGATTCTCTAACGGAAGGAGAACAGGTGCATAGAGCAGTCATATTTTCTTACCTACTGTCACCAACATTATCACAAATATGCCCGATATGTAATCTCAGAAAACTGTTCCAAAAAGTGATGGCGAACCTTATCTCGGATATTTCACATGGATCTTTAGTAATAATATTTCTATTAGAACTAACCTTTGCAATATTACGTAAGTGGGTTCAGGTATTGAAAGTAATGAAACAGGAAGTTAACGACTCCATAAATGTTATTAGTGATTATTTTATTATTCGGTGCTGATAACGTTTTCGGTAATATGTGTAGATTGTTTTAGGGTGTTTTTCATTAGTTTCATTAGTTATTTTTCATTGCCTTAACTTTCATCGGTACAAAATTTGAAAGTAATTTATTAGTAAATTAATCGAAAGCGAACACCGGTTTGTCCTGGGTTTGGACACAATGGAAAAAAGCGGACATCCATTCTAGGCATAATGGGTTCGATTCTAGGAGGCCCCAAAAACGGCCATTTTCCCATAAGAATGCATTGAGCGCATTTTCAAAAATTCGTTTAGCGTAGTTAGCATAAGGATAAAACGTTGAAATTTTCGGAATCGTTAGAAAATGATTTTATCTTCCGTTTCCTGCAAGAGCTTTTTACCTTATGGCCCCAGGTTCGATGCTAGGTGCTTTCTTAGTGCAAAATTTTCAAGAAATCATTTAGGGTATTTCAAGGTAAGGTAGACGACACACCTCTATAGTTCACCTAAAGGTTTTTTCCCAGAGGGTCCTTAGTTCGATGCTAGGGCAGTTTTTCTGTCTGAAGTTCATGAATTCATTTAGGGTATTTTCCGTTAAGATAGAAACATGCAATTAACGTTGTTGTTAGAATAGATGATTGTCTATTGTATGCCGTAAAGCTTTTTGCCCTAAAGGCCCAGGTTCGATCCCAGGACCATTCGAATGACCAAATTTTCAAAAATTCGTAACGGTATTTCCCGGGCAGGTAGAAGGTTGAAATTCAATACATCTCTAGAAGATAGGGATTTCTATCGTATGCTGTAAGAATATTTGTCCTTATAGACCCAGGTTCGATGCTAGGACATTTCGTATGCACGTATTATGAATAATTCGTTTAGGTTATTGTAGTTGGTGCATGGAACTCGGTGTAAGGAAGGGGGACCTTTGCAGGTGGTATGTAATGCCATAGTTAAATTATCTTACATTAAGCTTGCAGTATGCAAGCTACTTTTCCTCGTATATAATATAAATTAGGATCTCCTTTTTCATGATTTTGTGAATGAGAGGGAATCGTAGAATAGCGTCCTCTGCAGCACAAATTTTCGTATTGGGTTTGCGCGTTCTTTTTTTGTCTTATTTATTCATAAAAACTCCGTTCATTAGATAGAAAATATAAAGCGATGGATTAGTCCCAATCCTCCACATTGATGGACCCGCTAATGAAAATGCTGATTTTTTTGGAGCAGCGTTCGAGTGAAACCGATATAGCATTCCGCCGATTCGCGCTACTTTTCCTGTTAAAGTTGCCCCTTGCGTTATAAATTACTCTTAACAATGAGTCATTTTATCAAATATCATTTTAGTGGAATTCGTTGAGTTTTTATTGCGGGGACTAAAGAGAGAATCTGAGAACAGATCATTTCCGACCTATTTACATTTTGAAATATCCTTTTATTTTATAAAAAAATACTTCTTGGCAAATTTCAATCTTCTTTATTCATTCAATTTTCGGTAGATTGCGCGAAAAATACTAATATACTTGCATGGTCACCCAGCATTTCTCAAAAAGGGAAAAATTCATTTTCGTGTTTCTAATATTTAAATCCAAAGTAAAGAGATCCCATTAGAGATTCTTGTTTGCTGCAACAAGACAGCGGAAGGTGAGCTGAATTGTATTAATTGTAATTAGAATCCTTTTTCTTCCAATAATCAGACAAATCACGCGTATTTTTCTGAAGATTATGAGATCTTCGTTTGAACCGCCTCATCGACTAGTATTTGCTCCAGCGATATTGAAGCTCAAGCTATAATGAAACCTCTAACATTCGCACTTTGGTGCACATCCTCGTTTATTACAAACTAGTACAGATGAGTGTGTGTGGATCAGAGATTTTCATCATTATACCCATATCGAGTACTTCAGAGCATAGATTGCATTAACATTGGTAATTTGAGGGATGTTCTGTATGGGGGAGCATTAATTCGCAACCATTATTACTTTTGTTTCAACAGTGTTTTTTCACATTTACTAGACGCATTTTTGTATAAAAAAATTGGAATCTTGAAACAGAAGGCTTATTCAAAGTCAACAGATATTATAACTCGCGATTACGCTCTCATGATTTCGGCGCTTCGGACGTCTTCCGTCCTCGCGTTCATTGTTTCACATTTGATGGGTTACGCTTAGCCGTTCTTAAAATAATTCTTTCCAAATATCCGATTTCAAAATCAAGGAGCGTCTTCTACTGGTATTTTTATGCTCTTTATGTTAGGTTTTAACATAACTTTAATAACTGTCCACTAAGTTGTTACACATAAACAATAACGTAGATAATCCACCTCAGAGAAGAACTCATCATCTTACAGCAATCACCAATAAAATATAAAACAAGAAAGTACGAAAAGAGAGGACATTTTCAGCCATTATCTTCCTTGTATATGAACGATTGCGCGCAAAACAGAGCATTAAATTATTTCGCCAAGCTCCGGATTGCGGTTGAAAGGAAATGAAAATGCGACTCGAATTCCTGTTAGGTAAGTACGCGATGAGGCGAGATAAAGCGGGGGCAAGAATGATGCAGATGCGAAAAGAATGCGGAGGAGATAGGATGGGTCACAGGGAGAGACTCTAAACTATCCGTCGTTGTGGAAGCAGTGTTAGGAAATGGAACATGATAAAGGAAGCAAAGGGCATTATGTCGCCAGTATCGGTATCAGACAATGCGTCCTTGGAATGGAATGTGACAAAGGAGGGGAAATGTATGTAAACGTGATAAAACGACACAATTACTTTCTCAAAGGTATCCCCTCTTTTTTATTGGTTTCAAATTTATTTCTTTTCATCCCTGTAAACGAAAAGAGTAACGAGTAAAAAAAGACTATCTGAAATGAAAGCAAATACAAAGCTAGGAAAGTGTGATGTGGATACAAGAGGATGCGCATATTTAGAAAGACTTCCTTTAGTAAGGTCTCACCTTGTGAGTAGTTTATGGGCCCACGAATGTTGTATTCGATAGCTAGAAAAGGTTCAGCGAAAGGCGATACGTTTCGTAAACATTGTTACAAAACCTCAGTGAGCGTTACTCAAATGCTTCAGGAATCTGTAGAAGATAGAAATCAAGGCTAAACTTACTTAATTAGCTCAAATAAATTACGTACTTAGACGTGCAGAGTACATTCGAGATGTAAATGTATATACGTCCATAGCGACCAGTTTTTGCTACCAAATCTTGAAGAAATCTTTATCATATACGCTTATAATGGATTTCCACAAAGTTCAGGTTTCTTCTATACATTTTATAGTTATAATTACTCTATTTTTATTTGCAATAGTGCACCCATGCCTAGCGTAGATAACAAATAGAGGCAAAGGGAGAGCCAAAGTAGACGGAGCCAAGCATCTAGCTACGCTAGTCAGGGTGACTGATGGGTACACTTACACTCAAGAACCAGAGCGCTATTGTTTAAACAGATGAAGATAAATGGAGAGGATTGGAAATGGAGTAATGGGACGGAAGAAGATTCTCTCCTTCACACCGCTTCCAGTTTGAGAGCCTTTGGTCCGTCAATGTCACACTTGTGAAGATCAGTACTACTTTGTGTTTCCAGGAAAAGTATCTTTTCGAATTTAATTCTCAAATTTAAGACTCAAAATATTCGGGAGAAAATTATGCATAGTAATTGAATATGAGGAAAATACTAGCTATTACATCTTTATTTGTACTAGTGTATTAAATTGCGAAAGTTTACTATAAATGGGTACTTACTACTTGGGTTCATTGTTTCCTATTTCGATAGCTCATGTACGCCTAGGGTAGCTCTTATTTTAATAATTGCCATTTGTTATAATTATAAGAATCTTAGCTTGATTTTCAACTCCTCTATTACTTTCACACCTGAAGCGAATTTTTAAAATGCATAGCGAGACACTTGTCAAGGAAATATTCAACCAAATTCTAAAAAGAAATCACGTTCCTTGACATAAAATACCTATTCCCACTTTTAGAGAAACTTTACTTTTCCAGAGAAAAAAATAATAAAACCTTGTGGAATACGATGTCAGGAGCGGGTTTATTCCAAACTCTCCAGGAGATAGATCCCGTTGTTTTGAGATTCTGAGCGTAAATGACGGAAATTTCCCGGAAATTCAATGCATATCCAGGGAAATATCGGCTCTAAACTAACAGTCTAAATATTGTAGTGTATTTTAGTTGATTTTAAAACTTTTCCGACACTTGAGGTCACTTGGCATATGGCCCCCCTCCTGGGACCCAAGTGCGTTACTCACTTGTCTCTTCGGTTGCTATATTATAAATATTGTAAATTTTGTAGTTTAAACGGTGAAAATATCATAATTTAGAAAATGTTATATTCAAGAAGATAAAACAATAATATTAATAAAGAGGATTATTGCAATCGAAGCAAATGTGAAATCCTCCAGGAATGTGCTCCACTTCCACGAATATCGAAGGAAAAACTCGGGGTGTGGCTCTTTGATTTTTGGAACACTTTTTCCACTTTCTACGAACTGATTGTAAGAGTATGGTGAGTTGTGTTTTCTTTTATTGACTTGATTGTGATTAATTTATTACCCGTTTCCACATCCTTATTATAAGTTATGCCTACGATGCAACGGAATTAAAGAAAAGCTCAAAATTTAAACTTCAGTATATCTGATAGTTAAGTTTACTATCCTTTTTAACCACCAGTAAAGGCTGAACGAGGATATGAAATCCTAGATCAACTTCAAGGTTAATCCCCAGGCTAACTATAATGTATATTACTGATCCGTATCCCCAGAAACGGATGGAACTTAAAAGTACGTTTGAAATTCTTCGTATTAGCCCAATGATAATAACTCGAGTTAATCCACTTAAGGTTCAGAACTGTTCTCTGAAAATCCGTGCCGAATGGAAAATGAATTGTGGGAAATTCCCGGTCGATCCCGAGGAAAACGTCAATCTGCAGAATGAAGATATTATGTAGTGATGTAATGTAAACTAGTGATCGTTGGCCGCTGCGAGACGCATGCCTCCGTCCAGCGACACTGATTTAATGATTTTTGTCTTTGGACCGCCTTTCGACATGCGCACTCCCTCCTTTTCCATTATTAATCACTCTTCTCCGACCGAATTCATTGAAAACTTCTCTATCCATTTTCTCGCTCCTGCCGACACTTTTTCCTCCATCTTAAATGCATCATTTATAAATAGATGGTGGCAGTAATTTGTTCGCAGTTACAGTCAAACACTCCAAAGAGCGCGTTCTTTATCCTTCTACTCTTCTAATAGATTTGCGTGTTCTTCCTGTAAAGCGGTGTATTTTATAGTTTTTCGTTGTTTTTCGTTTCGCCACCCCAAGCGAAAATACCCTACCCTGCACTAACTACATTACCCTAAACGAATTATTCAAAATACGTCCATGCGAATTCTCCCAGCATCGAAACTGGGTCTATTAAGACAATCATCTATTCTAACAAAACCGTGAATTGCAAGTTTCTATCTTAACGGAAAATACCCTAAATGATTCATTAACTTATATATATATATATAT
>KZ312451.1:1649016-1665410 GCA_000376725.2 Ladona fulva | reverse complement strand
TCATCAGCCATTTTCAATCCGACGTCGGATGTAGGCCTCTCCAAGCGCTTTCCAATTCTCTCTATTCTGAGCTTCTCGTTGCCATGTTACCCCTAAATACTGAATGATGTCTCTGTTCCATCGGTCCCTTGGTCTTCTTCTTGGTCTCTTCACGTCTCTTGGTATCCAGTTCAGCACTGCTGATGTCCATCGGTTGTCGTTTCTCCTTGCAACATGGTCTGCCCACATCCATTTCAGTGATCTTACCTTATCTATGATGTCTGTCACTTCTGTCATCTTCCTCACCCAGGTGTTGCGTTTCCTGTCTCTTCTTGTGATTCCAAGCATACACCGTTCCATACTCATTTGCGTAAGCTGGATTCACTGGATTATTGTTGCGATTGACACCTAAGTTTCACCTCCATAGGTCAAGACTGGTATAAATGCATTGGTTGAATGCCTTGGAATGTCTCTGTGCTCTATTCAAGACTCTCGAGGCATTTCAACTTAAGATTTTGGGCGTTTCTTCCGAAAGCACTTCGTCCTCGTCTAATTCTTCGATTCACTTCATTCATTCTATTATTTTCTCCTGTTGTTACCAGCTGTCCAAGGTATGCATATTCCAAATTAATATCTATCTCTGGAGGTCATTATTGGTAGTGCAGCAAAGGAATTATTCATTAACCATGTTTTGTTGAAGTTTATCATGAGTATCATATAAATATATTGACAGGTAATCAAAGCCTTTAATTTGGGTCTTGAGTCCGATGAATTAAAATCTTTTTTCCTTCGCAATAATTAAATTGATGGACCTAATTTTATCGCTTAGTGATGATCGGTTTTTTCCATTATATGAATTGGCAGCTAAAGGAAAATCACATTCGATTATCGACTAGCCATAGATTCTGATGGAATAATCAATATAAAACTATTTTTAGAACTTCAATCTACCAATGCGGTGTTTAGCTCTTTCATTAGTAATTTCCTCTCCCCGTCACTGCGTCTGCTTCTTTCTCGCGGAGCAGTTCTCTTTGGGTTCTCTGTAAACGACGGTCATTACGGATGACGTTTATTTTATCTGTACTGCGTTTTTTCTCCTCATCTGAGCTAATTTCCCACTGCTCTACATCCCCTCATTTTTACCTCTGATTTCCCATTTAAATCTTTCCTCTTCCGTCCTTCCGATTCTCTTCCTGCAGCATTCCCGCTAGATAATTTTTTCTCCATTTTCATCTCACTATTTATTCAATCCTTTACGCTCCCCAGCGTTGCCTCGCGACGCCATTTTCAAGCGAATCCGTTTACTTTACCTTAAATAAGCATGTGCACATCTCGTCACGGTCTGATCATTTGCGATCCGAAAGACATTTCTCATTCGGTTGAAAAAGTAAATACGGATTTTTTGTGCCTTCGAATCCTCGGCCTCAACTGAGTTAAGGAGACGCCGTAATTTTATTCGTAATATCAGTTCGAGATCTGTAAAATGCGCAAACATGTCAGCTATTGTTGCGGTCGTTCAGTCTCCCAAGACAGAGAAACTTGGAGTGAAAATTACTGTTTTATTTACGAAGAACTTGTTTCACTCGATGGATCGCTCGGAATTCTATTTCCCTCATAAAACGTTATTTTCCATTTACATTAACATGTAGTAATTTTAACCTTAAACCACATTCTCTTCTCGTTTTTCTTGTGCATGTCCTCTTTGCAATACCGAACAATTAAGTTATAAAATAACATCTACCTAATTCTGCAAATCATCGAGATAACGGAAGTATTTCTGCATCGTTATTTTCTTGTGTCGTTAACCTCTGACAGCAGAAGTAGAAATTCCTTACTCTAACATGCACCTAAATTCTCGAGATAGAGACGGGGAAATGCTTGGATTCAGCAGTTGACTTGGTCGTCATGGAACCCGGTTGTTTACAGATTAAATTTCACCAAATTTTTGTTCTTTTTATCTAAACTCTATTATTTATAATATTCGACGACGACGGCTATTATTTGTTATACCCGACGACCAGAATAAGAACTTTTATTCAATTTTCTTTATTTTGGTACTTGTCTCCATTTCATGCGACTATTCTTTCTAATTAATTTTGGCAAAAGGAAGAAACCCTGCAAGCGATAAAAGTCAACTCCATATGTATTGGTGTTGAGAAATAACCAATTTTCAAGGGAAACTGGTAAATTTAATCTCAAATAACTTTGCACAATACTACATAACTTATTATGTTATGTAGTATCGTGCAAAGTTACTTGAGATTAAATTTACCAGTTTCCCATGAAAAGTGGTTATTTCTCAACACCTGTCATGGAATACTACAAAGTAAATCGCCGCTCCGTCGAATTTATCCATATGTATTCTTATTGGAGACACTTTTACTCGTCTGGCGTCGAACCAAGGACAATTAGGTAAGCATCCATGTTGTTTCAAAAGCCTATCTTTCAAACATGTGCAATATAACCTGAAAGATTTCCCTAAAGTTGAATTTTAACATCCCTGGGGCCCTAAAACATATAGAAATAGCTAAAAGCTGTCAAAATCTACACGAGCCGCAAGTAAATATCCAGGTTATCAATGAAAGATTGAGCATCTCGTATGAGTTATTCTAAATTTCTCTATGACTTATAATTGGAGAGCATTTTGAGCGACCGAGAGTCGAAAGAAAGGCCACTTTTGATTTTTTGCAATGCCTATACGTAAATTAAAGATCTCTTTTTTCGTAAGACCGTGTTGCAGTCACCTATGTCTAAGTGGACTGCTTAAATAAGTTCAGTGGTTCACCTCGAACTAATACGGAGAAAAGGAAGCGGGCTGGTTTAGAATCAATGGCCATATTACTTGATATCGTTGGCTATTACATTTTGTTACCTCCACTTTTAACTATTCCTGTAGTTTCAAGGAGAAGTGCATCAAATTCAGAATGGGCAACGCCAACCTGTCGTTCGCCGCTAACGTAGAAATAAAAATGACAATCTGCTTACGTCAAAAAATAATCTTTTCGACCATCACCTGTTTAGACAAGCAACGGAAAACGTAGGGTTTACATGCTTGGTTTTAGAGACAGAATTGAAAGAGAAAAAGTCTGCCTTGGCTGGAAATCGAACCCGAGTCACCCAACCCGAGCACCGCTCAGGTGCTCTGAACTAAGGAAATAGAGTCATGGTGCATGCACCCCCTGCCACACCCCGGAAGGCGGCTGGCAGGGAAAAAACATAGACATAGACAACTCTAATTGTAAGATACTCTCGATACCCTTTCTTAATTGTTAATCTTACGTCATCATTTTGTTTTTTTCCTGGAATAACGCATGTTCTCGAGCTGTGGCTTCGGTGTTAGGGAGCGGTTGCTCGATAAATGCGCCAATTTAACCGCTGGTTTGTTTAACGTCATCACTAACTTTTCTTTAAAATATCTTTCTAGGAAAAGGTAAATAGGTAAAGCCTGAAATGTTCTCAGTTAGCGCTGCAATAAGGAAACTCGTATTCGGCCAAATGGAGAGCAGTTTTATTCGGTCTTCTGGGATCACTTAATATTCATGTTACTCACAGAGTGGGAAAACTCCCTTTCATTCATCATCGTCACAAATGTGACCTCATTTTCCGTCGAAGGCTCTCCTTCGGCTGATGATCGATCTCGACTCTCGATCGATTTCTTTAGATAATCCGCTGCGATTATCGAAGTATCGACCCGAGGCAAATAAACAATCCGCCGTTTTTCCTGGCTTAATGAAGTTTTGATGGCAGTCGATTAAGCCCGGGACTTGCTCTAAACACGAGCCGCAAGGTTGGCTGATTCACTGAAGACGCGGCGATGAAAGAAAGTTCTCCATTATTACGTGTTAGTTACAAGGAAACCTCGCTTGCTATGCCGAAATTCGGACGAATGACATTTTCCGAAGGAACTTCTTAAAAGGATTCGAGAAGCACTTCTCGACCTCGTGAATTTGAAATAAATCGAAGAAACTCAATTATATAGCCGAAAGATTCAAGAAGTAGGATTTACTAGAAAGGTTATTTATGTACATACTTAAGAAAATCGTAAATAATTATCCTTAACTCATCGATGATTTAATCTTTTACTAAAACGTTAATTATTTTTTCTTAGAAAGAGATAATTCGTCCTTAGAATTGATTTTCAAAACTTTTTGGCCCCAAAATCAGATTTATTCAGTTTTGTAACTCTTACTACTTACTCTTGTAACTTTGTCACTACCGGTAGAAATCTTAAAACATGTGATTAAATAGAATGAAGGTTATATCGGTTTCATTTTTTGTTTCTTTTAAAACTGTAGATTGTTTTGGAAAAAGCCCTTAGTTAGTGCATAGGATTAATTCAGCGGTTAATCGATCTCTTATCTTTAGAACGATAGAGTTTTTAATAAACGTGTCTTTATTTAGATCTTCCAAATGTGAACTTTAGAGATGAGAAAACATTATCGGGTTTTATTCATCGACCCATTTTTATTAATACTGTTTGGTAGCAAACTAATCAAATTAATTGCGAATAAGTTAACCTGCAGTTAAGCCACCCATGGTGCACGGTGGCCTGCAGTCCCTCCTAATCGATCACTTTCGTGTGCTTCCAATAGAAATGTTAAAAAAAGACAATTTTTTACGGCACAATTATCCGTATCGAAACAATAAGATGTTTACGTATTTAAAGAACGGCACTTTAGCTATCGAAACAAATGCATGGGAATTCATAC
This sequence comes from Ladona fulva, assembly GCA_000376725.2. NCBI lineage: Eukaryota > Metazoa > Arthropoda > Insecta > Odonata > Libellulidae > Ladona > Ladona fulva. The sequence goes on along the minus strand of KZ312451.1, from coordinate 1,660,722 downwards.
AATGTAAATGAAATGCCCCACTGAATACGTCAATCACTGTAGCGTGAACAGTATTTTAGTAGAAAACGTGAAATCTGTTTAATAACACAAATCTGTGCTGCATTTTTCGCAAAAAAAACTTTTATTAGCAGAAAAAGGCGTATTTTTCGTATCCATTTTAATAAAAAAAAGTGTACTCAATCGACCATTTCTCTCAGAGAGATGCTTCGGAGGTACGGGAGAAGAAAGTGTAATCAAACTAAATATATGGAGGAAATAAGTAATCTTTAGATAAATAAATTGGAAATGTATTTGTTATTGTTGTTATTTGTTATTGTTATTCTTTGGGTTTCAGTCACATTGCTCTTCCGTGCTTAGCAATTTACCTTTCCTTAATCATTTAAATAAATATGTTTAGTCTCTTAAAAAGCTCATTTACTAACTAAATGAACACTTAAAGAAGTGATTGCCGTTCCTCCTTTCTCTTTTCGCGCGGTAACAATTTCCCGTACTCTCGAGGCATACACTTTCTTCATCTATTCTATCGCCGCCATCTTCTTTCTCTCTCATGCCTTTGTCTTCGCATCCACAGCATCGACTTGATTGAACAATTTCGAACTCAATCACGGTACACTAATGAAAATTGATTCATTTTATTTCATAGCAATTAGCGAGCGGTTGGGACCATCGCTATGTGCGAATAATTTATAACAATTTATAGCAGAACAGCCAGTAATATTCACTGGAAATTTTCTTGAAAGTTGGTGAGGCAACTCTCCCTGCAAATGGTCTCCTTTTATTACGCCCCAGGGCACAGTTTACTATCTAAAATTCCTAAACATTCGAATTTATCCAAATTACCACTCACGAATGTATTTGAACTGATGTGCCGAGGTATGCTCTAAGGCTCTACATTACGTCGCTTAAGAAGCAGGTCTTTTCAATTATAAAATCAATAATTCTCTAAAACTGCGCACTCAACAACTCCACTGACGTGACATCGAAGCGATTAACACCGGCATCTCTCCCGCGGCGTGATTTTTAACACTTCTATTTAACGATTCTCTGAATCTGCAATCGCAGCTTAATCTCCAACAACACCAACCAGCGTCTGAGAGCATTTGTTCTCAGACGCTGTCTGTCGCTGCGAATTTGTTTTTCTATCGTAGCTAACGCTAACTTTTCGATCGTAGCACTTTTTAATAAATCGTATCGTCTTGAGCTGCACTTTCTCGAGTACGCGAGTATTCGTTTCATCCGCTGGGTCCCATATACTCGCCGCGTATTCCAGAAGGGGCCTAACTAGCGTGAAAAAGCATCGCTCTCTAACTTTTCTATCGCATCTATCTACATCGCGGTTTATAAAACCGAGCTTTTTAGTTACTTTACCACAGATTTTGTGTGCCCCAGTGTAAGTTGTTTACCCCCAGAGATTTTACTCTTTTTACATTTATTCCAAAAATGTATGCAGGAAGTTTAGACGATTTCAGAAGAGATATCAAAATCGTTCTTACATTGCGATCACCTATATCGCCTGCCATCGCATTTCCAGTGCCATAGCATCACAAGATTGAAAAGTCTGTGTTCAGAGGATGTATCGATGAAATTACGTATTCTTTCCTCGTTATAACTTATATTCACCTTCTCCGTATCAATGCTTCGCTGCTCCACTATCGGAATTTGAAGTGCCTCGTCTGTTTAATGAAATAAGAAGTTTTCAATTGGAATCAATGGTTTTAGTTGATGAACGCTAAAGTTGAGTGAGCCATGGACCTTCTGTACCCCTTTTAAATCCCCAACAGTCACGAAGTCATTTTAGAAGACATTTGATACATTCGGTATCCTTATTTCCGTTTCTTTACAATAGTCTAGCGTTTTCTTTCACTTGTTAGAAAACAATAAAAGAATCCCGTTTTAATTGCGATGTGTGGTTTACTCCTATGCTTTATGCATCGATTTCATCTATAAATAGATCGCTATAAATAACTGAATTTAACTTTGTCTCGTGCTTGAAATTGGCTGTTCCAATATCACCGAAGTATTATGCGCATGAATAAACAATTTATTCGAGACTGAAATGAGATGAACTTTTATTTTGGCCGAGAATGTTATGCAATACACGCATGCTCTAAAACATAAGCGATGAACCTTTCAACGCCTCTTACTCGAAATATTCAATTTTCCAACGTGAATCTCGATTATGAAAGTTTTAAAAGTGAAATTTTCGCTATAATTCACTTTAAAAAGGAAAATTATGAATTCAACCTAAATATCGCCTCAATGTAACAGTTAAACGAGCGAAATGCATTAGCGCATTCTGTTGTAGCGATATTTAGAAAATGCAGTAAGACTTAACTTATAAACGAGTTTTAACGTATTGATTAAATTATGATTTTTTATTACGAGATAGATGAGCATTAAAATATTGACGAAATGAATTAACTCCGTCCCGCGAAGTCAGTATGTTATTTATGTAATGGAAACAGGAGTATCTTCTTTCTTATACGTAATTTCGAAATTCACGCACACACGACGAACGCAAGCGCACGCGCCCGAAAAACCGGTTATCCGGGACTCGAACCGATGAACCGGGGACCTCAGTGTTGGAAAGGTGTGAGTTCGAAATGAAGACATTGAGGACCGCCCACAATCAGCCCTTGATTTATCGGAAGAGTGGTTCACTGGAAATAATGCGATGCGATGGATGAAAACGTTCGCCCATCGGAATCCGGGCTTCACTTGCCTCTTTTCTGAGAGACTTGTTTTGTAAAAATATGTATATTAAAAATTAAACATTCATTATTTAAAGCGTTTTAGGTTAGTTTCCTATCTCGAGGTTATTATTAAGAATTCCTTTGTTTCCCGTACGATATAAACAATTTGGTCTACATTCTCAGCACTCTAGTTGAATTTGGTAAATGTAATGTCTTAAGAGAAATCTTAATGTTAATATGATTATTACAACGCCTATTTTTTCTTATCTACCGTCCGATGATTCTTTAATCCAAATCCTATCTCCCTCAATCCTACCCTCCTCATCGATGATGGTACGTTTCCTTTATTCTTTCGGCCCGATTTCTTAATGTTCAACTAAGCCAGTTAGTGGATCTTACGATGTAAATTCAAAATCTTCTTAAAAGGTTTTTGTTTAAGGAATTTTTGGAGAGTTTCGTTATAAAGTCGTTACAGAATATAATTTTATACTGCTATCTCACGTTTCCATAACCATCTTTCAGTATTGCGCCCAAAAGTATATAGTTTATTTAAAATTACTGGTTCAGAATTAGTATCTTAAACAATATCAGAGACACAAAGCCCGGGGATAAACAAACAACAACATCAGGGAATAGTACAATCCAAGCAGTATGTAAAGAATGTCTTCTCTTTTAGTGGTAGTTAACTTGCCTTAACACGCAGTATATTTCCGATCCTCTTGAAAAGCTATTTATCATCCTCAAGCAGATGAACAAATAAGTATTCTATTCATGTCAAAAAATGTTAACAAGGCAATTACGTGTGACGATCCCCACTAAAATTTGTCTTACAGTTTACTGAGCTCAATGTAAAAATATTACTCGGATTTCTCAGAGAGGCAATGAAAATGTTGCAACTTTTTTTATATCCTATCTTTTAATTGTCAGATCTTAGTTTAGTTTTCAGGGAAATTCAAGTTTTAGAACGCATAATGAAATCTAAAGACCGGGCAAACGAAGTTGAAGTCTTTGAGAGTAATAATAGGAAAATAAAAACATTAACCCAATCATAATCCAACCGTTTGAGAGTTTAATATCTAAAGGGACAATACTTTTACATTACGTTACATACAAGAAAGTAAATCAAAAGATATACGGAGAGTATATACCTCTACAACAAAAGAATTTGACGGAAAGAATCAAAGGATTGTAGTACAAACTACATTGCTCCACGCTCAATAAAAGAATTTTACCACAACACATAACATTTTCATTGACAGTAAGAAAACATTTAGACGTACGTCTTCCATATTTCCGGATGTAAAGAAACGGTCCAACCTAAAGCTGTAACCATCTCATCAGTTTTCTCATAACAAAGAGAGTCATTCCACCAACGTTTTGAATAAATTGTTATTTTAATTAGTTTGATTAAAATATTTCCATAACTAAATGTACCAGCAAGCTGAGAGCATGTTACACCTAAAAAAATTAAAAAAGGGCAACTTAATCTGTAAGGCACGCGTCGTAGATATTGTAAAAAACTCATAATAGACAATAAACATAGAAAGTAAAATGTGTAATCAGAAGATTCATAAAATTACAATTAAGTACGAATGTAAAATAAATCAATTAACAAGAACTATAACGTTTAATTTATTTTTCTTTTCAAGTACAAATACGCCTTAGAAACTAGTGTAAAGATGCTGCGATGTCATAGAATAATATTATTATTGTCACGTTACTTGATTAAGTAATATAACTACGATATGATATATGAAAACATACGAGCATACGATACATTAATTCTAGGAAAAATATCTTAATAAATGCTCTAGAAGGAGAGCAAAGTAGAGGGCTTATCTCCGTCACAGGGAAATAGCATGACAAAATATCATTATAATAAGAGTAATTTTTTTTGAAATTCTAACAGTTATCATTTTCAAGGCTAAAGAGGTGGTTCTCAGTATTTCTAATTAAATAATAAAATGATAATTGTACATAAACAATATTTTAATAAATGCTCTAGAAGGAGAGCAAAGTAGAGGGCTTAACCCCGTCACAGGGAAATAGCATGACAAAATATCATTATATCAAGAGTAATTTTTTTTGAAATTCTAACAGTTATCATTTTCAAGACTAGAGAGGTGGTTGTCAGTATTTCTAATTAAACAATAAACTGATAATTGTAAATAAACAAATAAAGTAATCTGTGTTGCATTGGATAATTATTTATTCTTTTACTCCGCTAATATGTGAGATAAAAATGTCCTAGTAGGGTCTGAAATTACTGTGGAATAAGTTTATAACATTTAAAGCCAGAATATAACATGATAATAGCTAAAAGATCATAATAAGACTGCCGAATAGGCAACGTGACAGAATTCTTAGTGACCGTGGCGCTCAGCCGGGCCATGCCGCGGGATCGAAAAAGCCATCGCAATCCCAGGGTAGCAGGTGAATCGAAACAGTTTCTTCACATTCTATATTAGAACACCTTAGACATTGACGTGGTATAAGAGACTTGATAGTTTGGCGCCGTTTTCCTAGTTGCTTTCCTCACTTTATCTCAAAAATTGGCCGAAAAAGGTGTCCGCCATTTTGTTGCGTAAAATGAGCATAGGTCCATATTTGAACACAAAACTATAACGAATCAAAATATGAGAAACCATACTAAAATATGGCATAATCGGTTTTTCCATCAGTTTCCTTTAATCACGTCTGCATTGCAGCAAACTTGAATGTTTTTCAGAAAAATCCGAGAACATTATTTTCTGTGAAAATTTCCCAAGTTTGACACCCTGTATCTTTTTGACACGCAGAAACCATGAAAAATAAAAGGCAGAACAACAAAATTCAATCTTTTTTTAATACCTATGCGAAGTTTCACGTTCCTCACTCTAAAAAACTATTTTTGGCCTCTTGGCCAGCTTTTTACGATTCTAACCCACTGTGCGACGTCTCTGTAATTTTTCTTTCGATTAACAAATAGCTCGAAATAAAAAGATCGCAAAGGGCGCTGTTGCATTTTTTTCGACGTTCCTTTTGATTTCGTCAATCGGTCGCTGTAAAGGGGCGCTCTTTCTTGGGCCAAATAAGGGGAAAAGGCGCATCAGCCGGCTCCTGTGGCGTCCCTAGCGTCAATTTTGCACGGACGTCCTTCGCTTGCTTACGAATAAAAGGAACGCGGCGCAGTCGTCGGCGGAATCTCCATTTGAAGTTCCCGCATTAATGTATGCATCGAAGGAAGCGGCGCAAAAGGCGAAACTCGTTTAAACTACGTGAATTCTATTTCACTCGCGTTTCGTAGCCACGGAAAGCATTTGTTTTTGCGGATTGTTTAAACTTTTGAAAGCTGTCCATCTTTCATGTCGTACTGGAAGCTACTTTCCACGAACGGATGCGCAATTCAGCGCACAGTTTATGACAACATTTTCAACTTCTGACTTATTTCAAACTTTATTGTACGTTGTGTCGTACTTTACCAGCATTTTTTTTCAACATTTTTTCACAACAATTTTTTTGCTTTTTGTGCTCACTGTAAGAATGCTTTCTTGAGGCTTTAATTATCCGAAACGAAATATTTCCCAACCGATACATTTGCGTGTATCGTAATGATATCAACTGAGACGCGAGTGACTTCCGTTTCATATATTTATCTGTCTGAAATTTCACTCGTTCTCGACTTTTCCCTCCAAGTTTCACTGTTATTCCTTAATTACCCATGCAAATTCACACCAATAATTTAAACGACCTCTTCGCACATTTATCGTATTTCTTTAGGAAGTGAGATGGGAGAGAATCTGGGAAATTCATTCGAAATAGACTTTAAATAATATGAAAAAGGTCAAGAGTGCCAAACATGCATCTGTAGTGTTTGAATCGCGTCTACATCGGCGCTTGGCGGGGGGTGCATGCATCTCTACTTTCTTAATCGATTACGTTCGCATGTCGGAAAATATGATATAACGCTGGTTTATCGCGATCATTTGTGTGTACTCACATTAAGTATACCTGCTAATATTTGCTCATTGTTAGTTGTAAGTTTTGGTTCAGAGTTGATTAATTATTTGAGTCGGTCTTTGTAGCCAATTTTGTGTTCTATTTGCCGTTTTCGAATTCTCCACAAAGCAATGCAGTTTCGTATTTCTCCTAGTAAACGCGCATAAATCTGACAAACTAATTTCTATGAATGTTTTAAGGAATACCCGTTGTTCGGTTCTCTCAGTTTCATTATGAAATTCGTTTACTTTTCGTAGATGCCATTTCGGTTCGGTTTTCATATATTGTACGCAGATAAAGGTGCGAATTCTGGTGAGTGCAAATGTAATTAACGAGAAGTGAGATGAATCCGTATGTTATTTACGCGTTCAAAGTTGAAAATTGAAGTTGTCCGGTAAAAGATCTTTGGTCGTCAATTGAAATTTACGTTTTCCTCTTCTTATAAAACGCTTTCAATCGGATTTCTGGGAAGTTTCCAACTCTCGAACATTTTTCGGAATCGCTCGTTGGCCTTCATTGTTTTTGGCTACAAAAAAAGGCGGGAAGCGGATTAATCATTCCGTGCCCGAATTTTAGGGCGTGAAAGCAGCTGAGAAATTACATTTTGTACGCAAAAGAGTATTTTAGGAGCAGCAGTTCCGGTAAATTAATAGGAGGAGGACGGGAAATAATTTGATGACTGTTGAGTAATTTTCGATTCGAGTCTTCAATTTTGCAGATCTGGCGTAGTCTCGTATCAGAAGGCCACATTTTGAGTGACGTGTTGCGTACACTTAAAATTATATCGAAGCATGGAGATCGTTTTCAGTTATCTTGTTTGAAGAAATAATCCCGAGTGAAAATAAGGTGCATTAACACCAGTTAATGGAATTTATTCCTCACGGTAGATAGATTAACACTTTATTGGCAAGATTGGGCCCAGTTTACTCTCTCTTTCTCTCTTCCAATGTCGTTACTCTCTTCCAATGTCGTTATTATGTACAAAAATCGATTAAGAACAAAAAGAATGAGTAGAGTGTGGAAAATAGCTTTGCAACTAAACGTTGACAAAGAAAAAACTCACGTTGCGGGAAAACACCCACAGAGAGGTGAATAAAATCCGCGAAAACACCGCAGAATAAAATTAAAAGCAATAAACAATGGACGTGTTTACACTTCAGACAGAAAATCAAATGAAATAAAGAATAGAAAATTCGAAATACATACCGAAGAAACACAAGATATTAGTTTGAATGATATATAGAGTCAAAATTAAATTATTTACCTAAATACATCATTTTATCAATTTTTATTTATCTCTCAATTGGAATCTATGAGTTTGTATCCCTTATCTGGTATGTAATATTTTTTATTTGCCTTATTTTTATAGACGTGATGATATTCGTTTGTTGTAGTTTTATTAGTGCAATGTTATGTAATATCTAATATAACAGGTTATGAGGAAGAGACGCCATTTTAGCCTGTTCTCGCCAAACGATTTCAATTATAGTAATAAATGACAATGCTTTCCGTTACAATTTCACTTTACTGAGAAATAAAAACATTTTAATTGCGATAGATGAGACTTCATCTCTTTAAGTCTATCGTTTTCGAACGAAGCGAAAACTTTATAAAGAAAAATATTTTAAATTTCATTAAAAAAGTTAAGAAAAGACATTGAAATCCAATCTAAGGGCCAAATCTCTTTTACTGTGCATTAAAGCGATATTATAATAATATTGATATATTTGTAGAGATAATGAAATCAGCTTGTGTCACTGAACTTTTTTTGTTGACTCTTACAAGAAGCTTCGATGCAATAAACAAATGATAAGGCAAACATTCCACTGAAAAATGCCGAGAATCGAAAATGTCACCCTTTGAGAAGTTTTCTACGGTTTTCGTGACCTAGAATGTGGTTGAAAGGAGACTTACGACGGTAATCCGAAAAATTAAAATATTAATCGGCTTTGTTTATATGGAATTGTAGAAAGTCCGATTATATGATCGCTCGATTCCAAGCATTCGTCAGAGCCGCGCTTATCTGCCGCCTGGGCAAATATTCTTTTCTCGTCTTGTGTTACTCCAAATTCATTCCTCTAAATGATTGCCAACATTTAATTTCACATCAAAGTCTTTCCTACGTAAGCCGTGTGTACAGAAAGCAGCGAATGCTGTAATCCGCTCATCAGTTGCCGCCAACGCACTCCTTGGGCGCATACGATGGCCTTCATGTCTGTCATTCCAATTAGCCTCCGTCCCATTTTGAACCGAGATTTTTGGAGATATAACCTCGGAAAATTTGTTTATCTATTTCCAAAATATTGTTTAAAATACCAATATTAAATTTCCAATTTAATAATTGGCTCGCACTATCGGTTGAAATGTCCCGATTTCGCTCTGCCAGTTCATAACTCCCGAAATTGGGATAATATTTGCGTGGCCCCCAGCCTCATTGAGGCCTAATCCACGGTTTTCATTTTTTTTATGTGTTATTTTTAGGTGACATTCTTAATTTATTATATTGAATTTGGTGAATAATTGGCAGAGTTAAATGCTCGCGACATCGTGTCAGTCCACAAAAACTTGGCCCACTCGGCCACGATCGGACCACTTGTCCTTATTTTCCTGTAAAAATACAGAAGAAAAAGTGAAATTATTAGTTTCACTGGAAATTGGGAAGACAAAGCAAAGCAGAAACTAGATTGTCGTTAGCATTGGGAGCGCGCGTCGCGAGGACGTTTGTATATGTCTCTGATGCACCTTGGCTTAACATCCCACATGTTATTAAAAATATTAGATGGGATGTTTGACAGTTTGACGCTAAAATTATCAATTATGTTCTTCGTCAACTCTTTGAATGGTTTAATATTAAAAGCCTTAAAAATGTCTGAAGACCTTGTCAGTTTAGGAACGTTACCGGTGCATAGCACCATCATCAGGTAATTTTCACAAAAAAACATTCGGTATATATAGTCACAGAATAGGGGGAAGGGGAAAAAGAAGGGGACGAATGAGGGAAGGGGGTGGAGGCACTTGTAGGCTGGGATAGGACAGTGGGGGTGGTAGGTAGCGAATGGGTAGGAGAGTAGAGGGAAGGGGGTTTAGTGGGAAGGGGTAATAGTTGAAGTATTGGGGTAGGAAACAGCATGGAGGATAGGAGAATAGCCTTCATACCCAAGTCCGTTAACAATATTACGACGACACACATACACGACCAAACATATGTAATGTACATATATACATGTACATACATACACACGTGGTCGTGTATATGTATGTACATTTTGTGGTATAGTAAAAATTAAGATACCCGTTCCAATATTCATTTCGGAGGTAGTCACTTCCACTGGACGTCCCGAAAGGTGTTCATCTTTTGTGGATGTACGGCCACGTTTAAACTCAATTAACCCCATTGTAAACAGTGGCAAACACAGGTGCAGATGTGCCATGAACTTCATCCAACTCAGCTTTGATCTCTTTCGGTGTTAATCTTATTAAATATAAGTGTTTAATTACCGCTCGAAGCTCACTTTTTCCATTTTTCCAATTAAACAAAAGTTTTTTGCTTAAACTGTAAATAAAAATTAAACCACATGATGGATATTACTGAGACTTTAACCGCTATCTAATGAGTAATGATGCATACTAAAAACAAACCACTTATGATACTACGAGCGTCATCTCTTGATGACAACGACCCGCATATATATAATTTAGATGTGCACCTACAGATTGTAAGACAGCTTCCATGTACGTTCTCCACTAAATGACAATCAAGGGCGGAAGAGTGCTTGTCTCTGGGATGTTGGTAAATTTTGCGTTAATTCCATGGATCAAAACCCCCCCAAAACAAATCCTGTTTACGACCCTGGTTAAAAGATAGTGAGCGACATGCATGTACTTGTAGACACATCCGTGTGCTAAGGGTTTAAAAACACTCCGTAAGCCGTCTTTCGGAAAGCGGAACTCGCGCTCAGGGGTAAACGGGAAGCTCTGGATTACCGATTTCTGGGAAGCCCAATGATCATTTCGGAGACAAAGCTTCCATCCTAGGGGGGTCGGATCTCTTTAACAAAAGACCGAAATGATTATTGGGCTTCCCAGAAATCGGTAATCCGGAGCTTCCCGTTTGTCTCTGAGCGCGAGTTCCGCTTGCCGAAAGACGGCTTACGGAGTGTTTTTAAACCTCTTACAGCTGTGTTCCAACCTTCTTTTTCTTACAGTAATGTTATCGTATTCTCTAGTTATCTCATTTCAGCTGTGGCAAAATAAACCAAATTATACTAAATAACAGACTAATCCGTTTTAAAACCAACGCCACGTTCATTTTATCATCAATATTCATATATATTATGTTAGATCTTAGACGATATTTCTAGCTGAAAGAAAAAATATTCCAGAAGTATGAGTGCTATGTAATTCCTCGTAAAATCGTGACGGCGAGAGGCGTCGTTGAAAAGTGACTCGCGGCGAAATACTTTTTGGTATGATGGTAGATACTTTTGGAATAATTTCCCAAATTCGGGATGTGAAGATTCTAGAATATTGATTTAGAAGCCATGGAGAGGATTTGATTATTTAAGCAAAAACGAAGCTTCACTTACCTAAAAGTCAACCGCAGGAAAATTTCCGTGTTTGGTTTGCATAGGTCGTCCACTAACAATAAACCTAAATGAGGAGAAAGGAAATCTTTTTAGGAGAAGCATTTTTTGCGGAACGACTTGAAAAAATATTTTGCTGGTTATAACCTTAGAAACTGTGAAACGCATACGTAAAAAAGACGACAACCCTATCCCAATAACAAAATGCAGAGATCAATGGATTTAAAGAAATGAGAAGGACTGCAAAAAAATTAATCTGGCTTCAAATTTGCATCTTTATTGCCAATTTACCATATAAATTTAATAATAGGGAAACATGAAATGTAAGGGTCCAGCCGAAACAATTCACGTTAACCGAATTTCGTGTTAACATGAATACATTCAGTGGTTAAGAAAATGTATAAATTACAATTATAAATTTTACTACTATTTTATTAATAATTGGGCTTACA
>KZ312451.1:1616669-1643407 GCA_000376725.2 Ladona fulva | reverse complement strand
AGTAAGGCTATCTCGGTCGTCATTCCACGAAACCCTTACCCAGGAAACGACAAGAAAAGAACAGAGAAGATGGCCAAGGAAACAAGGGTAGGAACCTGGAATGTTAGGACAATGTTTAGGATAGGGAAGTTGGAAAATGTAAAGGTAGAAATGAAGAGGTCCAACATTAACATACTAGGGCTATGTGAAGTGAGATAGAAGGATGGGGGTGATTTCTGGAGCAACAATGTTAGAGTTATTTTCAGTGGGGGAAATTCTAGCCAGAGGGGAGTTGCGGTAGTGCTAGAAAAGAAAGCGGGAAAACCGTGATAGCCACAGAGCTAATAAGCGACCGGGTTATGTCAGTAGAACTGAAGGCTGAGCCAGTAAACACGGTGATAATTCAGGTATACTTGCCCATTAGCGAACATAGTGATGATGAAGCAGAACTTTTTTATGAACAAATAGGAAAAGCAATGGGAAGGGTTACAGGCAATAAAAACCTAATTGTAATGAGGGACTGGAATGGGATAGTTGGGCAAGGCAAAGATGCAGAAGAAGTGGGAGGGTTCGATCTAGGAACTTGAAACGAAAGGGAACAGAAATAAGTAGACTTTTGTAAGAGGAATAACTTCTGTATTTCAAACACACGTTTTCAGCACCGTAATAAAAGGAGGTATACATGGAAAAAGCCAGGAGATACGGATAGGTACCAAATAGATTACATTTTGGTAAGAAAAAGGTTTAGAAGTAGTGTTAAAAATTCAAAAAGTTACTCTGATGCTGATGTTGACTCACACCATAACCTGGTCATGATGAAAACCGAGCTAATTACTATTAAAAATTAGCTAATTAATAACCGAGCTTTTGCCCGAAAAAGATTTTTCGGGCAAAAATTACACCCAAATGGAACCTTGAAGCCCTTAAGAATGGGAAAGCTAGAGAGTTCTAAGAGTCAGTCAGTAAGGCCTTAGAGGATAAAGGAAGGGAACTTACTATAGACTGAGAATGGGAAAATATTGAAAACAGTATCAAGGATAGTGCCCAAGTAACTATTGGGAGGGTCAAGCAAAACAAAATTAGGATGACGGTAGAAATGATAATTAAAATGGAGGAAAAAAGGAAATGGAAAAGGGTTAACACAGAACNAAATAAAATCTTATTAATTTGTTTCAGAAATAAACTTGTATTTGCCGAAACGGGAGAAAGAGGGAAGTATTTAATTGTAAACTTCTTTCATCTACTGACGGACATCAAATTAACTGCCTTTGCTTTCAGACGCTAGATAACAGGATTTACTAGAACCTCATTGAGGCCTAATCCACGGTTTTCATTTTTTTTATGTGTTATTTTTAGGTGACATTCTTAATTAATTATATTGAATATGGTGAATAATTGGCAGAGTTAAATGCTCGCGACATCGTGTCAGTCCACAAAAACTCGGCCACGATCGGACCACTTGTCCTTATTTACCTTTAAAAATACAGTAGAAAAAGTGAAATTATTAGTTTCACTAGAAATTGAGAAGACAAAGCAAAGCAGAAACTAGATTGTTGTTAGCATTGGGAGCGAGGACGTTTGTATATGTCTCTAAAGCACCTTGGCTTAACATCCCACATGTTATTAAAAATATTGGATAGGATATTTGACAGTTTGACGCTAAAATTATCAATTATGTTCTTCGTCAACTCTTTGAATGGATTAATATTAAAAGCCTTAAAAATGTCTGAAGACCTTGTCAGTTTAGGAACGTTTAAAATCCTTATAATACACCTTTTGTCAAATGTGTCGATATGATTAAAATTCCTTTTACTTGAATAAATCCAAGCCGGACTTGCATAAGTTAAAATCGATCTTATAAGTGCGTTATATAATAAAATTTTGGATTTCCTACTTATGTCTTTGTTAAAAAAGAGCTTATTTAATGAACATAGTGTAGCTAGGCTTTTATTTGTAGAATACTCAATGTGGTCTTTCCAGGTAAGTTTTTTATCTAAGATAACACTTTTGCCTATTCGTCTGGGGGATTTCCTCGTTCCCCCAAAAGAGCTTTGAGCTATCTTTGTGTTTAACAGTTCTCCTAAAGACCATTCTAGAGCATTTGTTTATTTTCAATTTCCACTTGGAGCACCATTGGTCAATTACATATAAATGATTCTGCAGTTTGGTTGAAATGTCCCGATTTCGCTCCGGATGTTTCATGACCATAAATGTCCTGGTTTCTCGCTATCGGGACATCGTCCTCTCATTTATAATGTGATTGAATGAATTTGAAGGAAAAGTATGGTAAATATATTGCTAACAGAACCATGAAGTAATTGGAGTCGCAGGTGCATGCCGACAAATGCCGTAGAAGAAAAGGGGATTTATTAGTAATTGCTCCTGTTTATGATATGAATTATGAATTCCGAAGAAAAAGAATAATGTATTCTAGAGACTCCAGTAGTGTACCTTTTTTAAACCTACTAACGTAAGAGGCGGTTTTCAGGGTGACCTTAGATGGCATCCTTCCGTACATACATTAACGTCAAAAACTCGATATTTCGCGGGTTCACAAGATACGGCCGAACGGAATAAATGACTGTGAATCGTAGTGGAGAAACATATTTTCGGAGTAAAAATTCCTTAATTCCATTCCATTCTTTTGCATTAATAGGATTTATGGAAGTAAAAGAGTAAAACTTCATCTGATCGAGCTCGGTCTTAAAATTTACTGATGAATCCCTCTTAATTATATTAATTAAATGTTTCCTCTCTGGTGATTCTAAATAAAGTCGCGGGTCTTGCGGGGATATTCGTGAAAACTTTAATTTCCGATAAAGCTTTCGCTCAATTGCACAGTGGGCTAGAATCCAAAAAAGCTGGCCGAGAGGCCAAAAATGGTTCCTAGGGTCGTGAAAATTCGCATAGTTATTCAGAAAGTATTGACTTTTGATATCCCGTTTTTAATTCCTCAATGTTTATGCGCGATAAGATGATAATAGGCGTCTAACTTGGCCATTTTCACAGAAAAGGATATTCCCGGATTTTTCGGAAAAACTTTCAAATTTGCTGCAATGCATACGCTGTTGGAGGAAACAAGTGGAATTGCCGCATTATTTTATTGTGATTCCTGATCGTTTCATTCGTTATAGCTTTTGCGCTCAAATGTGAACCTCTACTCATCATACGTAACAAAATAGAGGACATCCTTCTCGACCTATATTTTAGGTAAGTTAAGGATAACAACTGAAGAAGTTTTTGCTGAGTTTCATTATAAGTTCGTTACGGAAACTTATAAACTGCTATCTTTTCTTATACCTAAATAACTACGACTCGTATCTTTCAGTATTGTAATAATCGATAATTTCCCAGGAAAAGTGTATTAACGAAATTCCCTTTTGCTAAATTAACAGTGAAATAGCTTTTCATAAACTTGGGTATACTCCCGTTTCCGGAACAATTAAAGTTCCAAAACATAATACTGCGTAAAAAAAGATCGGAAAAAATTCTCTCTGCTCTCATGCCCTTCAAACTAGTTTATGGCGTTTCCCGCACCACTTCCGATTTCTTTGTTAGCACCATCAGTGTTAATTCCTTTTTTTAAAATACATTTCGTCTCAACCAATCTATCAATTGATCAAAAAAATGTCCCATTGATCTCCCGCAAAAAAAAACCTCCACCCTTTTCTCCTCCCTCCCCTTATCCTCTTTCCCTTCTCTTCGCCCCTTTTCTCCTCCCTCCCCTTATCCTCTTTCCCTTCTCTCATTCCGATCCATTGAGTCTTTGAAACGGACAAAAGCGTCGCCCGGAAATTCTCCCGCAAATGTGTTGGAGGCCCTCTCCTTCGTCCGGTGTTGCCGTTTCCTTATCCCCAATAAAAAAGAAGAGTGCTCCAAAGTAAAATATAAGGTTAAAACATACACCCAAATTAAATCCTAGACGATACTATCGGAGTCATCGCGTAAAGTTTTATTGTATTTTAAATTGAACCGATTAGCGTTTATATTTCGGTATTCAAAATTATTCTGCAGTAAACAGAGACATTAAACTTGCAATTTTCTTGGTCTATTCTCTACGGTCGAATAGGAGCTTTTGGAATTGAGAAAAACGCATATAATATCAGTTTAGTTTTTGTCTCAATTGTATCTTAGCCATAAAAATTTGTTTGAACAAAAGTATTTTAGCGATTTCCTGCTAAGAAATAAAATCTTATTAATTTGTTTCAGAAATAAACTTGTATTTGCCGAAACGGGAGAAAGAGGGAAGTATTTAATTGTAAACTTCTTTCATCTACTGACGGACATCAAATTAACTGCCTTTGCTTTCAGACGCTAGATAACAGGATTTACTAGAACAATCTAATAAATTATATCACGTTGGAAATACATTGTCCCCGTTGCGTTGTGGCATCCTTGTGTTACGTTGTGGTATACTCCCGCCGTCGTTGCTAATGGCAAAATTTATTTATAAGCGTTCTGAGTTAATAGTTATTTTTATGAAACGTTGGTCTATGAAACTCTTTCATGTGATCATTGGTACTTTTGCCATTGCAGATGTGTGTGTATATATATNTATCTCGGTCGTCATTCCACGAAACCCTTACCCAGGAAACGACAAGAAAAGAACAGAGAAGATGGCCAAGGAAACAAGGTATATATATATATATATATACGATCTAATGCTTTTATAGAAAATGGGATTCGTGAGAACTTTTAATTTGCAATT
The DNA here is from genome assembly GCA_000376725.2 of Ladona fulva. Classification (NCBI taxonomy): domain Eukaryota; kingdom Metazoa; phylum Arthropoda; class Insecta; order Odonata; family Libellulidae; genus Ladona; species Ladona fulva. The sequence continues at coordinate 1,638,720 of KZ312451.1, read as the reverse complement.
CTTCAGATGTGTCAAAATGAGAAGATGAATCGCAGTTGAAGAAAGTTGACAAATTGTTTGGGCGGACGGATGACAGGTTGACGGATTTGTGAGGACTAATTCACCGTCATAAAAGGACAGCCGAATATTATCCGAATGCGTCAATGACTTCCTTTCGCATTCATTGTATCGACCGCATTTATCGATCAGTTCCTTAAAAACTTCAAGTTGTGAATATTGTTTTCTCAAAGTAACGACATCCTCAAAATTCGACCTTTGATTTAGAATTTAAATGAAAGTATTTTTTTTATTTGCATTTCAAGATGACGACGGATCTAAGTGGGTTGACTGTATTCTTATGTCAAGAAACGAACAAAACGTTGAAGAGATTTAAATCTGGAATATGCTTTACGGATGTCCAAACCGAGACGTACGGATCTTTTTGGTTTGGCTGTGTGTTCGTATATTGTTACTGCTCATATCTCTTCTGCAATTGTCCAATGAATGGATGTTTGTAAAGACACTGGGAAAAGAACAAAAAAAAAACATAAATTTTGCGCTACTGCAGCGAGTAATTGCCTAACAATAATAATTAAACAAAGATGTATTCACCAAACTTCTCGTTTTGAGCGGGACTGTTTTAACGCAAGGTCCTGGTCAATGTTTTGCTGTTCCGGTTTATTGAGAAATTTCGCAATAGGAATATATGTAAGATGCGGAGATTTCATCGATAGATATAATTTAAACGCAAATTCTCATAAAGCAGTTACGCTGCACTCCTGAGAGTGTCTATATTAAAGCACGTGAAATTAATTCAGACTACGTTTTTAGTCCTGGTTTCGTCCCGTTTCAAGTCCCGGCATCAGAATATGATGAGTAAACGGGAAATTGTGATTGAGACCCATTGAAATATAAGACGGAGAAAAGCAAGGATTGGAATTAAATGGCGATCTAAAGAGAATTGATATGGAAACGGAGATAACGATGTCTTGGAGGGAAATGGAGGTCAATAAGAAGATGCTAGTTGAACCGGAAAAGCTCCATGTTTAAGGGGAGAAGTGGCAACACTGTTCTCAAAGCGAAGTCGAGGGTATAACGCGAGGAAAATGATCCTTTTCCGCTCCTTTTTTTATTTTCGCCAAAAGGCTTTCATAAATCTTGCGAGCGAAGAATGAACGCGATGTGGGTCTCCGATTGCTTATTTTCTTACGAGTGTTATTGAATTATTTTCTCGGCGAATATTTTTGGCGTATCTGTTAGTCGACTCTAAAACAAAGGAACGCGGTCTATCGATGGGCTGTTCGTCTCGATAATTAGAGGGGCCCTTAGCGAGGAAAACAGGCGGAGGCCCTACTAAGGTAGTCCCAGAGGTAGCCGACGTAACAAAGAAAAAACAAAAAATTGGGAAAAATATATCTTTATTTCTCGTTTCCTTTTAGTTCAGTACACTTTTCCTATCGATGTTCAGTAGATTCGAGACCTTTTTTATTGTAAGAAATCCACAAAATAGCCATTAACCGTACACTCCACCTCATAAAGAGGATTTCTAAATTATTTTTGTATCATTAACACCCTTGCACATAATTTAATTTGAAAATAAGGGTGCCGCACTGTCCATCGCTGTTTTTTCGATTTTGTCCTTTGGTGCTCTTTCCACTTAGAAAGTCAATTTGTTATTAGAAATGAATTCGAGATCTTTTAAGTGCCACTATTAAGGCGTGACGTTTCGTCCATTTATTATTAGTTTTCGTGGCTTTTAACTAGAGATTACTGCACATTGAAAATCTTCTCCTATTGAGCTGATATGGAAAAGATGTCGGAAAATGTGTTTTCTATCAATTGTTATGAAATATTAACTTATTCTCACTTGTACATATTTATCTTGTATTTGTAACGACTTGCTTAACGATAACTGTATTCTGATATTCGTTTAGATGGAAGCAATATAGGATATACATTTTATAAAACTCAGAAAAAATTTATATCTATCATTCAAACATCGGCAATTAATTGAAACAAATGTCAAAAGTAGAGTGAAACCAATGAGAATTTTGTAGAATGACATCTTATTTATCCATCGCAACATGTTGGTAACATTGCATATTTGCTTCCTTCTTTCCATATATTAATTAATTTACCATATCAATTTCTTTTCCTTTTTACTTCCGAGGATTTACAAAAGATGCTTGGACGCACCACTACTGCACACATCCGAATGGGCGAGTATACGATACATTGGTACTCTTAGGCGTGCTTAACCCATTAACATGTCGATGTATACTTCATTGATACATATGACAGTCAAAGTTTTTATTCACAGGAGCTTATGTATTGCCGGTAAGAAACACTCTTTGCCGTATATTTGGCAAGCAATGCCCAAAATGTCCAACAGCGCATGCGCCGTGGGTTGAAGGTGAAACTTCCCTGTAGGAATGCAAAATTATCAATCCTCCCTTCTCTTCTTTAATAGCCGAACAATTTTTCTCCTACCATTTGTCCTTTCTGCTATTCTCCGCTTGAATAGGCCATCGGCCGTAAGACAGAATGATTCAAAATTGCACTTGAAATACCGGTAAGTATCTCACTTAAGCTCTTGTAAATCGTTTTAAAAGTTTCACCTGAAGAGTTTCTTACTACGCATAGGGGCAAATGATTTAATTCGTACAGAACTGTTTATTCCTTCCTCTACCGAAATGTGGGAAAGCAGTGTTTAAAGAGATGATGCATTATAAAGAAGAGGCGCTTTTGGTTGTAAATTGTTTAAATCTGGATAATCACAAACCCCCTTCTCTGGACTACAACCTTATCGTGGTGGAAGGGCTTGCGTGTTCCTATGACCTAGAGAGCGTAACTGGCGGGAACTATGTTCCTGGTAGGGACACATACCAGAATGGTCAATATCTAGGGGCCAGACGAAAGGTAGTGTCCACGCAGTGTCTGTACCTCAGTGAGGCGGCTGCAAAGGCGTCTGTACCCCAGTGGGGCGGCCATTATGGGTGATGGTGGTGTCACGTTAAGAGAAAGGTTGAGGAAGGCAATGGGAAACCACCTCGACTACCACACTTATCCCAAGCAATCATGATGTGCCAATATAAGAATATTGTAAGTGGCGTAAGCGGGACTCAACCCTCTACGGGGAGTGTCGTGCCCGGCAGTGATAGGAGTAAGGCTATCTCGGTCGTCATTCCACGAAACCCTTACCCAGGAAACGACAAGAAAAGAAGAGAGAAGATGGCCAAGGAAACAAGGGTGGGAACCTGGAATGTTAGGACAATGCTTAGGAAAGGAAAGTTGGAAAATGTAAAGGTAGAAATGAAGAGGTCCAACATTAACATACTAGGGCTATGTGAAGTGCGATGGAAGGATGGGGGTGATTTCTGGAGTGATGATGTCAGAGTAATTTTCAGTGGGGGAAATTCTAGCCAGAGGGGAGTTGCGGTAGTGCTAGACAAGAAAGCGGGAAAAGCCGTGATAGCTACAGAGCTAATAAGCGACCGGGTTATGTCAGTAGAAATAAAGGCTGAGCCAGTAAACACGGTGATAGTTCAGGTGTACTTGCCCACTAGCGAACATAGTGATGATGAAGTAGAACTTGTTTATGAACAAATAGAAGAAGTAATGGGAAGGGTTAGAGGCAATAAAAACCTAATTGTAATGGGGGACTGGAATGCAGTAGTTGGGCAAGGCAAAGATGGAGAAGAAGTGGGAGGGTTCGGACTAGGAAATAGAAACGAAAGGGGACAGAAATTAGTAGACTTTTGTAAGAGGAATAACCTCTGTATCACAAACACACTTTTTCAGCACCATAATAGAAGGAGGTACACATGGAAAAAGCCAGGAGATACGGATAGGTACCAAATTGATTACATTTTGGTAAGAAAAAGGTTTAGAAATAGTGTTAAAAATTCAAAGAGTTACCCTGGTGCTGATGTTGACTCAGACCATAACCTGGTCATGATGAAAACCGAGCTAAAGTTTAAAAAGATATTTCGAGCAAAAATTACACCAAAATGGAACCTTGAAGCCCTTAAAAATGGGAAAGCGAGAGAGTTCCAAGAGTCAGTCAGTAAGGCCTTAGAGGATAATGGGAGGGAACTTACTATAGACGGAGAATGGGAAAAGATTAAAAACAGTATCAAGGATAGTGCGCAAGTAACTATTGGAAGGGTCAAACAAAACAAAATTAGGAAACCATGGGTGACGGTAGAAATGATAAATAAAATGGAGGAAAGAAGGAAATGGAAAAGGGTTAACACAGAACAAGGACGTAGAATGTATAGGGCTCTCAACAACGAACTGAGAAGGGAAACAAATAGGGCGAGGGAACAGTGGTGGAAGGGACAATGTAACGAAATAGAAAAGCTGGACGAAAGTGGGAGGGTCGATTTAATGTATAGAAAGGTGAAACAGTTAACGGGAAATAAAACACGAAACAGAACAACCACAATAAAAGATAATAATGGTAAAGTTATACGAGATCCAGCCAGCATAAGGGAAAGGTGGAAAGAATATGTCGAGGAACTATATGGGAAGGACATGAAGCCAACAAACATAATGTTAGAAAGTGAACAAGAAGTGGAGGATGATGATGTTGGACCTGGGATATTAGATAGTGAAATTGATAGGGCCTTGCGTGATATGAAAGGAAACAAAGCAACGGGCATTGACGAGATACCAGTTGAGCTACTTAAAAACCTGAGGGGAAAGGGTAAGAGGAAATTCTATAATTTATGTAGAAAAATTTATGATGAAGGGGAATGGCCAGAGGATTTTACTAAGACAATCCTGATTCCTTTGCAGAAAAAGAATAATGCTTCTGAGTGTAGGGATTATCGTACAATCAGTTTAATATCTCACGCGGCAAAGGTTATTCTAAGAGTATTGAATAGAAGAATTGAAGAAAAAATTAAGGAGCAAATAAGAGAAGACCAGTTTGGATTTCAGAAAGGGAAAGGAACGAGAGATGCAATCGGGGTAATGAGGGTGTTAGTAGAACGAAGCCTTTAGTTTTAAAAGGATGTATGTGCTTGTTTTGTCGATTTTAAAAAGGCTTTCGATAAAGTACAATGTCCACAATTGATGGGAACTTAAAAGAAAATTGTGTTGGACTGGAAAGATAGGCATTTGGTGCAAAATTTGTACTTAAATCAAACAGCATGAGTTATTATAGCTGATTGGGAATCAGACTGAGCAGAATTAGAGAAAGAGGAAAGACAAGGCTGCCCGCTATCTTCATCCTTTTTTAATATTTATGTAGAGAAAAACGTGGATGAAGCTTGGAAAGAAAAAGAGAAGGGAGTGAAAGTTGAAGGGGAAGCAGTGAAGTCAGTAAGATATGCAGACGAGAACGCTATTGTGTGTGTTTCCAAAAAAGGTTTATAGATACTAGTAAATGCACTATGGATAAAACAAGGGACTTTGAGATGAAAATAAATGTAAGAAAACTAAAGTAATGAGATTCACCAAAGGAAACAAAGCTAAGTTAGTAATCAGAGTAGATGGTGAAAAACTAGAGCAGGTAGATCATTTCTCTTGCTTGGGAAGTGTTTTTTCTTGGAATCGGAGGTGTGGAGATGAGGTTCGAAAAAGAGTAGTGTTGGCCAAGGAAGCTTTTATGAAACGAAGGGAAATGATGACTAAGGGTCTCGATAAAGGAATCAAGAAAAGATTTGTAAAATCCTTGATATGGAGTGTTTTGCTATATGGGTGTGAAACATGGACCTTACGAAAAGAGGACATCAAAAGATTGGAGGCATTTGAGTTGTGGGTATGGCGTAGAATGGAAAATGTGAGCTGGGTGGATAGAGAAACAAACATAGAGGTGCTAGAAATGGTTGGGGAGGAGAGGGTTTTAATTGAAGTAATTAAGCGCCGACAAAAGTAATGGGTGGGTCAGATATTGAGAGGAGAGGGATTGCTGAAGAGCGTGATCGAGGGTAGAATGCAGGGAAAGAGACATAGGGGAAGGCAGAAGATGTTAGATTACATAATGAGAGAGGTGATTTACTAGACAACGAAGGAAAAGGCTTTGAATGAGGAATATTGGGGCATATGGACCTACCAAAAGGTAGAACACTTATGTTAATCACTCCAAGATATTTCACCGATTCTATTCTGAGTAAAGTTTATTCTTGAAGACTGTATTTCCTCACTGCATTGGCAGCATTGATGGAAAATATATACAAACTAGTAAATTCCCCGTCAAGCATGACAGGATTTAATTTAGTTTAAAAATAATTCTATTACCGTATATATCTGGTCCTCCTAAGCACAAAAAAATTATGTCGTAAGATCATAATAAATCAATGTATTTCTTATCATATATATATTATTTATAATATTCGTTCTACTGTGTTAAAGTCATGAAAACCTACTTTACGTAAATTTATTATACAAATTATATGAACTGATTATTCCCGTGCATTTATGTGGGATAACTCATGAAATCAATGTTCAACAATTTCCTTGGTCGTCAAAGAGATGGGTTGTTTATTTCCCAAAAATTTTACGAATTTTATTAATATCAGTATTTCACGATCGAAATAAGAATCCATGATCATTCACCTTTCTTATGACACTTATCTCAATTTCGTAGGACCATTGTTTATAATTTAATTTGGTAAAAGAAACGACCTCTGCAAGTCATGAAAACGTAATTACATATTTTGTGCTCTTGGGTTCGAACCCGGACCTCTGCAGAGGTGAAAATAGTTTCCCTGGGGGCTTCAGCATCGTAGAAACACAATGCAGTTTGTTTCAGATCTCTATGTCAAGCAGTTTCTGAGATAAAAAGGGGGACGGACGGACGGATATTTGCTTTTTATAATATGATTATAGCACCAGAACGTAGGGGATGCTTATATTTCATGTATAAAGGAACACACAGCATTGTGTTGATGGCTGTTGCAGATGCAAATTACAATTTCATATATGCAGGTGTTGGTTGCCAGGGTTGCATTTCCGACGGTGGTGTTTTTCAACACACATCACTGTATAAAAGAATACAACTACGTCCGTTGCAGTTTCCCGATGCTGAAGCTCTACAATCAAGAGGAAAGCTTGTTCCTTTCGTTTTTGTGGCGGATGGTGCATTTGCATTGTCATTATTATGAAGCCTTATCCAGAACACAAACCTGGGAGTTCTTCGCCGGTCTTTAACTACAGGCGAAGTCGAGCAAGGAGAATAATTGAAAACTTTTTTGGTATAATGAGTGCTAAATTTAGGATATTTCTTAAAGCCATTTCTTTGCACCCCGATAAAGTTGAAACTGTATCTTTGACGTGCATTTATTTGCACAACTATTTGAGAAGAAATGCTGAATCGAAGAGTTTTTACTCTCCTCCTGGTACATTTGATTCTGAAAATTCCGACAATAACCTTATCCCCGGATCATGGAGAAAAGAAGTCAAAGACCCACATGCCCTTCACAGAATAGGAAGGCAGTGAATGAAGTACAGCAAATTCGTGACGAGTTTCGCGATTAATTCATGTCGGATCAGTTTCGTGGCAGTATTCTTATTCATAATAAGGTCATTTACTCGGAAAATTTCTAAGCATTCTACAACAAGTCAGAGAGTTAAATGTTTTTAACTCACCTCTTCTACTGCATCACTGTTGTCGGTACTTCCACCCCCTCTTGGCTCACTCCCTTGCAAAAGAAATAAAAGCTGTTCGTAACCAAACCAGTTGCACTTTTTCGGTAAACTGCCACTTTTCTTGGAATCCTGTAGTTTTTTGTATTCCCGTCGAAACTGCGACTTAAGGATATGTATTTTCTTCTCGATCTCTGCAGCTGTTACTCCAAATGATTTTCGTACTTCTTCCACAGCATCCCTCTTCCTATTACGATTTTTATAATCCGGACTTCCCACAAACAAGTTGCAGAATGTAAACATTCAATTAGTTTTAAAATGTTTTCTTGGCTCCACATTATAAATTCGGAATAGATTTTATGAGCGTAACTTCCTTCCTAGAGCCTCTGGATGACTGAGTCATGTTCGTAGATACGTCCAGACTTGTTGAGATTTGCTCATAGTTGCGGATGTTTCCCATTTCATCGGGAAACAAGAAACACGGCAACTTTTGTTGCGCAACATCACTGAAACAGTTCCGCAACAACCCGGAAACAAACTTGAGCTGTTGCGAAACATCTGGGAACATTGCTCAGCAACATTCTTTACAGTCTGGACTAGCTTTTAGATCGCATTCATTGTTTACTTACTAACAATTAATAGCTAGGAAGTACTTGGTTAGAAAGTTTTGCGGCATGTTTAGACTAAGTCGCTACTAAACCCAAATAGATCGTAACCTTATTCATTGATATTGGAAAGACGCTTCTATTAAGCCAAGAAATGCGGACCTTAAGCGGCAAAGTGATGAAAATGGAGTACTTGCGTGCCAAACAGTTAGTTGCTTACATTTTCTATTTTATTACATCAAAGATTGTATTGAGATTCAGTAATTAACGTATGTAATCATTAACTATCCATAATAATGACAAGAATCCAGATTTATTTACTCCGGGACTGAAGTTTTAGTGAAAAATGTAAGAATAATAATGTCTTTCTTCAGGCGAATTTTAGTCTATTGCGACCACTCTTATAATTAACCTTCTAATGACGAACACAAACGACCATGTCCTAACGGGATTTGAACACGGGACCTCGGCGTTGCTAGGCTAGCACGCTAACCACGACGCCACCGGGGCCGGCGTAGCAGTTGGAGTTCCAACAGTGTTCTATATCGAGCCAATTTGTGTGCCATGCCCACCCCTGCATGAGGCATCACCAAATTAGTCACTGTCTTGTTAGGCGTCGCTACTATCGCCCTTATTTCCACAGCTGGCGGTTCGCATTATTAACATAGCTTACTTTTCCACTCAGTTGTTGGTGGTTTTATTTTTGACGAGAGCGGAAATCCAAAGTGTCCGTTTACGTGTCATCATTCGTGATACCGCCGGGAACAATTGGCAAAGTTTGACAAAGTTTTCGCACGAGCAGAGAACACAATGGCTTCGTGGAGAACTCGCGTAGCCAAAATACAGAATGAATTTCCTCCGTAAATATTTTGCTGTTCCAGTTAAAAAACCGACGGTGAAAATATAGAGAAACACTTGTAATTCAAAACCGCGTGGGCGTTGGTTTGGTGGTTTCGACTCAAATCCGTGAAAATATTAAAAGATGATTCGAGTGGAAAACGCTTTCATTTCTTTCGAGCGCGCTAATAAAAATGTCCCCTAAAATTCTGACTTGGATAATACAGGCGTTGTTTATTTACGATTGTGAATCTAAAGTGTGTTATTCTTGCAGCAGTAATTACAAACTATGATGGTCGAACCATTCATTCGTTTTCCAATTAGTCAGTCAACAATCACTGCAAAGATTGCGCTCAATTCTGAAGCCTCGAGTGATGCCTCTTTTGTCTCCTTCGAACAGATTCAACTGACGTTGCCTTATGTAGCGTTAAATTTATTAGCAGGGAAGAATGGAAGGAAAATGTCCGTTTTCTATTAGATAAATACTCGTAATTTTCCATTTCCTTTCCATAAAACTTATCCTGCCTCATAGTTATTTCGTGAATATGGTCTTCCAAGGTATAATGCTTTCTCACGGATATCGCATTTTTTCAACAACAGTAATAACGATATATCGAATGTTTCTTATGCTGTGGTTTTTGAACGATGCACATCAAACTTTGAGAGAAGCTATTTCAGCTGATGCGAGTGTTTGATCGAAATCTTTTGCGGAAATAATAACTAGAATGAAATAATGACTTGTTAGCCACGGTTTTTGATTTCATGTAGTAGATAAAAATTTTCATTCAGTTGCATAATTTTGTGGTAAAAACAAATTAATTGTAATGTTTCAATTAAAAAATGTATTTCTATCCAAAGACATTGCATTTGGTACAAGCTTTTTTAAAACAAAAGTCATTATTGAGTGAAATGAGCTTATATTTCTAGCTCCTTTTCAATTAATTGTAGAGTTATTTCTGTAAAAACTGATCGAAAAAGTATTACCATGTCTATAAATCGCTGTTCAGAAGGTTTCCATTCTGAATTCATATCTCGAAGTCTGCGTTACGACGTACACATTTCAAATTAATTTTTTACTTTGTTTTCGTGATAAACGAGATGGCTGTAGAAAAGAATGATTTGTACTGAGGTCACCGCGAATCTCTGCAGAAACTTTGGCTGCGATTCTTCTTCATCCCTGGCGCAGTCAATCGCCGGATAAGAACATACCACTTTGTCCTTTTTTCATAATACGCATTTTTATTTCTTCTTTTGAGCAACATTTTCAATTAAAAGTTCCCACTGAGCTAAAGGAAAACTGCGGTTTCGGATGAAGTGAAGATTTGCAGGCACTTGTCCTTGCTTGTATGTACACGCTCTTTGGTATTTGTGTTCCCGCCACCGCGACACACACTTCGACCTTGACACGGTTGTAAGACGGGGAAGAGAGCGATTAAGGCGCCATCTGATGATTCGCCGGAGTGAATAATGACATCAAAAATCCATTTGGCTTTTAAAATGGGAGCGTTCCTCTTCGATACCTGGGTAATGTGGCAAAAGGGGTGTGTTGTTCCACTGACGCCAGCAAAAGGCGTTGTTCCACTGACGCCGATTCGCCCTCAACTTGTCTTACTTAACATCAATACTCTACAAGCCGCCTTTCGGAGTGTGGCAGGGGGTGAAAACACCAAGGGTTCGGACTATTTTTTTAACCTATCGCGTATCGTTCGCGGGAATAATGAGTCCTTAAAACGACTACTCCTCTATTTCCCTTATTTTCTGCTCATTGTCGGATCGGCCAAAATAGCAGGGGGGTCGCATAATATTAATTACGTCCTCTGCAAACGCACTGTCTCGAAATTTCTCAAGTAATCGCAGCCTAGCTTCCAATCTCCTTTATTTCACGGATTCCCAACCTGCGTCCGAGAGCATTTTCGTAACACTAGGTTTTTCATCGTAGCATTTTTTTACAAAACGTATTGCCTGCCGCTGCACTTTCTCGAGTTCGCGGGTGTTTGTTTCGTCCGCCGGATCCCATATACTTGCCGCATATTCAAGATGGGGTCTGATAAAGATGAAATAGCATCCTCTCTAACTTTTTCATCGCATTTACCTACAATGCGCTTTATGAAGCCGAGCTTTTTGGTTGCTTTTTCACAGACTTTTCGGATATGAATACTCTAGTTTAAGTTATTCGCATGAGTGATTCCGAGATATTCAACTGACTCTACTACGTTTAAATTTATTCCGTTAATTTTGTACAGGTAATTCGGACAAATTTGTTTTCTTTCGAAGAAAATTACGACGGAGCATTTATTAACATTAAGTTGCAATTGCCATTTTTCGCACCACCTATGAATGTGGGCTAAGTCGTTTGATAGGATATCCTCCACGTTTGATATTTCTCTATATATTACCGAATCGTACGCAAATATCCTCACATTGCTATTTATCTCGTTGCTCAGGTCATTGATACATATATAAGGAAGAGAGAGAGGTCCAATTACGCTGCCCTGAGGTACGCCTAAAGTACTTAATAATTACATATCTGGAGAATGGGCCCACCGCTGATAAATATAGGAAGAATAATTAGAATGGCGGAGAAGTCGACAGTTGCTCTCTATTTCACTTCAAAAATCTAAGAACGAACGTAAGAAAACATAAGTGTGCTCCTTTCCTTAGCAATTGAAGATGATTCATTCCGGATTCGCATTCGCCAGCGAAATCTTCGTTAACCGAAACGCGATGTTATCATGCGTCTCCTTTCTCCCTATATTGATCAACGTAATACAATATACAAACCATTTGGGTTATCTCTTTATATAGACGCTTCTCCGGATATATATAGGATACTAAAGATGAGGCGGAAGGAAGTGCCTCAAAGAGCCGCCGTTTTCTTTGCCGTGAAGTCCCGGGTTTGGACATCTAGGAAAAAAGCGGACTTCCATTCTACGCATCATGGGTTCGATTCTAGGGGGCCCCAAAAACGGCCACTTTCCCATAAGAATGCATTGAGCGCATTTTCAAAAATTCGTTTAGCATAGTTAGCATAAAGATAGAACGTTGAAATTTACGGAATCGTTAGGAAATGATTTTATCTTCCGTTTCCCGCAAGAGCTTTATACCTAATGACCCCAGGTTCGATGCTAGGTACTTAGTGCAAAACTTTCAAAAAATCATTTTGGGTATTTTTAGGTAAGATAGAACGTTGAAATTCACGTCATCAATAGAGATCAGGCACCTCTATAGTATAACTGAAGGTTTTTACCCTGAGGGTCCTTAGTTCGATGCTAGGGCAGTTTTTCTGTCTGAAGTTCATGAATTCATTTAGGGTATTTTCCGTTAAGATAGAAGCATGCAATTCACGGTGTTGTTAGAATAGATGATTGTCTATTGTATGCCGTAAAGCTTTTTGCCCTAAAGGCCCAGGTTCGATCCCAGGACCATTCGAATGACCAAATTTTCCTAAATTTGTAGCGGTATTTCCCGGGCAGGTAGAAGGTTGAAATTCGCTACATCAATAGAAGATAGGAATTTCTATCGTATGTCGTAAGAATATTTGTCCTTATGGACCCAGGTTCGATGCTAGGACAATTCGTATGGACGTATTTTGAGTAATTCGTTTAGGTTTTTTTAGTTGGTGCATGGAACTCGGTGTATGGAAGGCGGAGTGTTGCAGGTGGTGTACAATGCCTTAGTTAATCTATCTTACATTAATCTTGCAGTATGCAAGCAACTTTTACTCGTATATTATTATAAACAACCCATTTGGGTAACGTGAGGTGGTCATCCCTTTCCAAATGAGAGAGATGGTCTTTGCTGCTTTATGTTATCCAGTTAAACATTCGTTACTCGGATGCATATTCGTTAGCAGAGTCCGAGAAACAGCGAGAAAGTCTTAGTTAGAAGAAAAATTTGTAATTTGGATCACCCATTAGCCGAAGTATCACTGAATGTTGGTATATTAATAAGACCAAATCATTGGACTGTTTAGAGCGGTGTTCGCGCCCACCAAGTATTCAATCAAGTCCTCACCTAGTGTTGGTGGGAAATTGTACTGTAAAGGCAGCCTGTAGGTAAATAAAGCACTGATTTAAAATGTAGGAAAAAAATTTCGTACCATGATTTGAGTTGATTTTCAGGTTTAGGAAGCGCTAAATTCAATAGCAGGGGCCAAAGTGACACGCAAGAGAACATTTTGTCACGTTAGATTCACAGATGAGTTTATGATACGGTTATAGCAAATAAATAAATCATTAATTTTCGGAGAAGTTCGTCATTTTTATCTATCTTATAACTATTATAATATACATTATTGGAAAGAGGAAAGCAAAGTACGATAAAATACCTTAGTTAACAAGATATTTGCTTAAGATATTGGTTTCGACAATTTCAATATACTCATGATCCGTGAGAGTTAAGTAAAAGTTTGCCTATTTCCGCTGAATTTACATTTATTCATCCTAATTTTGAATAAAGGTCAACATATGCCGGAGTAAACTCGGTCATTGAGTTACCGACCGCTTCGAATACATTTCCAATCTACTTTAGGTCAGATTTAATAATGACGACTGTGTTAACATTTCTCCTGCAGATCCTCCATTTGTGAATATCATCACGCGTCAGAAATCGAGTCGAACGTTTGGATTGTCTAAGGTTTCTGAAGGCATGTTGAATCCACAGCTTATGAGGGAATCGTTGGGTTTTCCTCAAGGGTTTAAAAGGTGGAAATATTAATTTCTGTCTTTAGATTATAACCAGCGTCCGTATGATTTGATATTACTTATATCTCGTTATATAAAGGGGAGATTGATAAACGTTTGCTTGGGAGGGCGAAAAGTACATGTTGGTGTCCAATTGGTGTAACAAGGAAGGAGCAATAATCGAAGGAACGGCGATTACAAAGAGAGCGTGTTTTTCTTTAAGAGTTTTTTATGAAGCTCCGGATTTCAGACATTTAATTGAAGGAAATCTCAGCACTGCAAATCTAATTTATTATACTTTCAAAATTCTCCTTTTCCTTTCGTATTCCGCCATCTGAGAGGGGAATTTAATAATCTGGCATTATTTGGGCGAGATTGAGACTACTGAGTCTCTTCTTACATCTAACCGTTCGAGTAAAAAATGGATAACTTGAAGAAAGTTCACATAAACAGATACACCCATAAGAAACACACACCCACAGGTGTGTGATAGTTAACCAAGTTTTAGGGAGAAGGCAGGTTAAATTAGATCGAAAAGGCAAACAAAAATGCTTAATATATGTTATATAGATAAAACAGGACAGTTTAAAATAGCAATAAAAATAATATATTTGAAGATAAAATAATGTAAATGATACACGTACAGTGTGTTTACGTAAAGAAAATAAAATAGAAATGCTCACATTTGTGTCGTTGTCTCCCGTAAGAATCGAATGACCGGATGAGAGAAGAGCGATTCGACGCAAATTCTCTTCCTTTGCATGCATAAAAAGCCGCATACTTTGCATTCCACGTCACTCTCGTATGAAGGGTGAAAGTTTGACAGCCGCTGCTTTTAAGCGCCTCTTACCGCAAGCCATGCCAGGCATGTGCTCGTCTGCGCCATGACACATGCCTCAGATATCCACCGAGCTAAAGTTATTCAGTAAATCGGAGCTTTGAAACACAAACGAGATTCAGAAGAAAAAGAATCACAAACTTTTCGCGTTATTAAGTCGTTGCTATTCTTTGCGCCATTTCTATCGCATTTTGTCTTCCGTAAATTACATCGACGTAAATAGATTCACAGAACGCGTCTATTTTGAAAATACTTTGAATTTGCAGACGCATTAATTCCAAGGAATTTTCTCTGGTTTTGATTATGAAAGTCGTACGGTGGCGCTATTTTTTCCGCAATCCTCATTAAGGGAGCGTTTATTCATTTACTCCGAGAAACTTCTTTCGCATCGGCGTCTCTAAGAACATGCGAACACTGGAAACAGCAGAATAAACGATGGAAAACGGACAACATTGTGTCTTCAATTGAATCGCATTGATCCCTAAGACTCACAGCAAAGGTTCTCCATCATTAGTATTAAATCAGGGCAAAGATAATTGCTTGCACTCTGATGGTGCATTGCCTAGTAGCACCCCTCACTCAAATAACTGTTTATACGACTAGAAAAGATCTGTTGTTTTCCCGGCGTAGTTGCTGAAAGAATCGTTCTCGGGTCTCCAGCCGGGTAAGCGTTTTGGCGAAAGCCGACGTTTCGGCCACATCCTCCGTGGCCATCTTCAGGACGAAGTGCATATCGAATTTCCGTGTCTGGTTATATAGGGGAGTGTTGTCCCCTTTCATGTTTATACGACATCGTAAAGAGAAACCCTCGGTTTTTTAAACATTTACTCACGACCGGTTTTGTTGTATCGTAACATCATTAGGTGACTTATTGTTCGATGTGCAATGATGTAACGCACCGGTCGTGGGTAACAATAAAATCCTATTATGTGGAACTAACCGAGAGTTTCTCTTGACGGCGATGTCACGGAGATGTTTCACCAATTGAAAGAAGGAAATTAGACTGAACACAATAACGGTCCGATTATGTTTCCTTGCGGCACGCCCGAGGTCACTTCAACCAGGTTCGAACTAATACCATTCAGTAATACTCGTTGTTTTCTGTCGCAGGGAAAGTCCTTAAGATATCGCGTCGACTTGCTTTTTATTTTCAACAGATTCCAAGACATCGTGAACTAAGAAGGCCTGCTGGGACTCACAGGATCGTGTTTTACGAAAACCGTGTTGATTTCTTACTATGAATCTGAACGTTTCGAGAAAGCCAATTAAGGAGCTAACTATTATATGTTCCATTATTTTGCCGCTCAGCGACGTTAAGGAGATCGACCTATAATTCGCTGGATCCTCCTTTAAGCCGCTTTTAAATGTTGGAGTAACATTCGTAATTTTCCAATCTTTCGGGACCTTGCCTTCGCTCATAGGCCTTTCAAGTATTACTTAAAGAAAGGGAGTTAACTCATTTGCTTTAAGCGGAAAGCGTAATTACGCTTTCCGCTACTTCCTTTAGGTGCACGAGCCAAGCTGGTATGTCTTCAGGACCAGGAGCTTTATTAGGTTTAATCCGTCACAAGAGTGTACTTCTTAATCATCTTAGTTTAGATCTTAAATTGTGTGCCCGTTTATTTAAAGGTGTACTTGCGGATACAGTTCAGGATCAGTTCGGAACTGCAGCGCATGCCCAGGATGTCTCTGCGAACGCTCAAGAGCGCTTCTGCCGCACTGTCTTCGCGAGTACATCTTATGTTTTTCTCTTCGTTTAGTTTCGCTACACCAATGAGCGGTGTCTCATCGTTCTTCCCTTTAAAGCATCGACGTGGTTGAAAATTCCTTCTGGTTAAATGGAATCGTCGTGTACGAAATGGCAGAGGGTTTTCTAGCAAAATGTGTGCTAAACTTATGAAAAGCTCGTGAAGTCGTGCGACGAACTTAGCCCGTATTGGTGTTGTGGGTGCGGCCGGCCTATGAGAAGGGCTTATCTTATGAGAAGGGCGCTTTTTATCGGCAGGAATTAGTTTCATCTCGAGTTCCGTCTCTTTGGAGGGCAAATAAGGAAAATCGAGGCGTCATTTCGAGTGAAAGCGATAAGTCAAATAAGTTACATTTTACGAAACAGTAAATAACAGTCGTTGTTTTGTTGTACAAAATAGAGACTAGAGACCCTTCTGTTCAATACTTGTCTTAATTTGGCAGAAAATACGAATAATATGAGTCGAAACTATAATATGCACAAATTGTTAACAAGCACCAGTGGTGGAAACAGATATAAAAGAAGGAAAGAGAGAATGGTTTTGTGGTGGAAAAATACTCATTGATCACGAAGAAACTTTGATATTTGATTTTATGCATAAAAATCTATGTACATAATTTTCAGCTAATGGAAAGTATTTCAATGAATAAGTCTGAAAGATGCGAACATATTATAAATTGGCGTCCATTCGATTGCCTCTCTTCTGTTTAATAGAACATTAAGAGCGACTGATCATAGAGGAAACAAAAGCATGAGATGTTTATTTCGGAAATGGATGGTTATTATCAAATTGTAGGTGTTTCAATGATGCTCTGCCATTTGCGCAATTTATTATCTCCACATTTGAGCGAATGCGAGGAATTGCGTTGAAAAACTGATCAAATTGATGGCTAAAAAATATTCCACGTTTATGGATTAAAATGATAAAAGTTAATTAATAAATCTCAGAGCGCTTTGAATATATAAATGCAGTAAAATGCCTCATTAAATGCAGACCTGTAGTTGGAGCAGTGCCTGGATCTAAAGCCCCTTCTCTTGTTTAGGGAAAAATTACATTCGGAATTTGAAATGCTCACAGAACGATAAATTAAAAAGGCATCCATGTGCATTTGTTGAGAATTTTATAATATATGTGGCAAAATTTATGTTAACTTGCTATTACTTAGAACTCGTAGCTAAATTTGAATGGTATAACAAGTTGAGAATGAGAGAACTTAAATTGATTATGACTATACTAATCAAATCCGTTAAGTTCTCAGAATGACAATCACGTAAGAATTTAAAGTTAAAAATGTAAGTGGAATAATTAAAAGATAACTAAATGAAGTAGTATTGAATATTATAGATCACGTAAGATTCGAAGTAATAAGATTTATTTTCGCTTCTAATTTTTGCTAAAAATCCATTCGTCTCCAAAAATCTTCCCTTTCCCTGCAGCGATAAATATGTCGATGTGTTCTCCTTCGTCATCTATGGGATAATTCTGTTCGATTGAATAACAACTGTACGTGGTAGCATGTTTGTTTTTACGAATTGTTCATCGTAATAAAAAGATAGAGTCACTTCCTCTTCAAAAAGAATCTTCTTACCATTACTCTCGAATGGGCCTGAATTTCCAGTGGGTAAATGTATGAGCTAACAACTACCTTGGACGTCAAGAGGATAGGATGTTTATAAGAGCTAATTTTTACAACATTTCCTTTTCGTCATCGAAATTCTCGCAAATCTTCTGAAACACACAAATGATAAAAAGATCTCTACCTGCGTTTATGATGGAATTCGATATTCCTTTGTCTGACTGTTTTTCTTTTTTCGTCACAATATTAGCACAAAATTTAAATGTCTTATGCTCGTTATCATGTCCACCCAAAAGGAAGATAAGAACCACTATGTATTAATAGAAATAGTTTGTTTCCTGTTTATCAAAAGAATTATTTGTTTAATTTTGCCTATGTAATAGTGTGCCTGTTCTATTTTTCTTTCAGATCATTTCATTGCATTTCAGATCTTATTCAACTTGCCTTTACTTAAACTTAGTTAACTATCAGTAGGTTTCGCAGGTTTTCCGCACCCCTCTTTTTGTAGGTGCTTTCCAGCTGTGGTTTATTTTTCTTTTCTTAGTGTATATATTATATAATCTTAGTATTTCTCATATTACATAGCTCTCAAAGTAATTTTCTTCTGTGCACCTTTTTCAAGCTATTTCTTTTAAATTACAAAATGTAAGAAGAGAATTGGTAGTCTCAATCTCACTCGAATAAAGTCGCATTGTTATTATTATTTAACATGATATAGAATTATATAAACACCTCAAAATTAGTGTGTTAATAACGGTATTCTAGGGCTTTTACAGTTAGCCAGTTTTATCTAGCCATTTCCATAATTTCTACATATAAAATAAAAAAGCGGAATTTTGAAATTTCCCCGGTTGTGTAATTCCAATAGTCAAATTTTTATCTGTATATTGGTACACGTGTCCCTAATGCACATTGTTATGGGAAGCCAATTGAAAGCTTAGTCTATTGTAGGCAGTCAAAAGGTTACACGTGTTTCACTGGGATCAGCGATCTCCTCAATGTCGCCAAAACGTTGTCCTTTCATGGTTTTTTTCACTTTTGGGAATAGGAAGAAATAAAAGGGGACCATGTCTGGTGAATACGGTGGATGAGGCGTCATAATGGTGTTGGTTTTTGCCAAAAATTCGCAAAAAAGCAGTGAGTTATGACCTGGTGCGTTATCGTGGTGCAATTGCCACGAATTGTTTTGCCACTGGTCCGATCGTTTGCTTCGGATTGCTTCACACAAACGGCGTAGAACTTCCAGGAAATATTCCTTATTGAAGGTACGACCAAGTGGCAAGAACTTATGCCATTGAAATTGAAGATAATTGTGAGCAGAACCTTCACATTCGATCGAACTTGACGTGCTTCTTTCGGTGTTAGTTCTTCATGAAGTTTCCATTTGGACAACTGGGCCTTAGTTTGACGTCATACCCATACACCCATGCTACGTCACCAGTTATGACCCGTTTTAAGGTTCACCAGTTACGACCCGTTTGATAAGTTCTGGATCGTCCTTGACTTCTTTCAGCAACTCTTGAGCGATGTTCATTCCGTGCTGCTTTTTGTCAAAATTCAACTATTTTGGGACAAATTTTACTGCCACCCGTTTCACGCCCATAACATCCGTAAAAATTGCTTGGCATGAGCCAAATGATATGCCAACCTCATTAGCATCCTCTCTAATAGTGATTTGGTGATCGTCCATAGTCATTTTCTTCACGTTTTTTACGTTATCATCGGTTGTTGATGTACTGGGACGTCCAGGGCGCCTATAACGGTGTCTTCACGACTCTCTTGAAAATGCTTGTGCCACTTGTAACTGTTCATTTTATTCATGTAATATTTGTCAAAGGATCATTTAACATTTCCAATGTGGTGCAGCACTTTATTCCATTTCTTACGCAGAATGTAATGCAATTTCTTTGTTCCATTTTTGCCGCAAGTCAAAAATCGCCGATCACGGTTAAACACATGTAACCTTTTCGACTGCCAACAATAGACTATAGGCTGCCCTTAACAATGTACTTGAGGGACATGTGTACCAATAGACAGAAAAAGAATTTGACAATTGGAACTTTACAGCCGGGGAAATTTAAAAAATCCTCTTTTTTTGTGTATTTACGTGTAGGATCGACTTAAACGGCAATTACAAACTTATGGATTAAATGTGTGCCAATTGCAACGTTTAATAATTTCAAATTTCAAATTACATTCTTTAACTTCCGTAGTGTCTTTTTATAAGCAAGTACCCTTTATTGAGATTGAAAGATCGGATGTGACCCAGTATTTCGGTGTGACCAATGCCATCCACATCTGCATAAATGACCTGCAAGCCGCCCTTCGGCATGTGGCAAGGGGTGTAAACACCAAGAGTTGGGATTAACTCTTTAATTTATTGTTATCACGTATCGTTCGCGGAAAGAATGAATACCTAAAACGACTTGTGATCGCATCCATTTCTCTTATTTTACGCTCATTGTCGGTACGGCCGAAGTAGCAGAAGGGGGTCGCATAATACCAATTACGTCTTCCGAAAATTATTATTATTATTATTATTTATTCTTACGGCGAGGTTAAGCCAGAATGACCTGTCTTCCACCTAACCTCTGGGGATATTACATTGCATAACTACTAATATTACATTAATAACTAAAAATTAACTTAAATCTATGTAAAGAAAAAGAAATCTCAACAATAATTCAAACATAAGGGTAAAAAAAATATTCTAATTACAGTATACAAAATATTGCTAAAATAAACTAATACATAACACTTAATATAGATACTTATAAAACTACAAAGATTTGGGTTGTGGGGAAAAACTCCTCAACTGAAGGTTTTTGGAGAAAAACCCACGATGCGGGAAAACACCCACACGAGAAGGGGGGCGAAAAAAAACCCGCGAAAACACATAAACACTATAAGGATAAATGATGGTGATAAAAGCACTATAAGGATAGATGATGGAGGTGATATTGAACAAATTTGTATCGTCACTGATGGTTTATCGGCACATTCATCCCTCGTCGGGTGTGAACACAATGGTGTAACTCTGAAAAAAGGGGGAAAGAGAGAGAGAGAGAGTAATATGGTCTACAGAATAGGTGAATAACTAATAAGTCACATATGCTGAATATGAAATGTGACTTATTAGTTATCTATTCTATAGACCAGATTACTCTCTCTGCACTTCCTGTGAAAATGCACTTCCTCTGAATTTATCTAACCGCAGCCTAGCCTCTAATCTCCTTTCTTTCAAGGATTCCGAATCTGCGTCTGAGAGCATTTGCGTTACACTTGCTTCTCTATCGTAGCACTTTTTAACAAAACGTATCACCTTACACTGCACTTTCTCGAGTTCGCGAGAGTTCGTTTCGTCCGCTGGGTCTCATATACTCGCCGCATATTCCAGATGGGGCCTAACTAACGTGAAATAGCATCGCTCTCTAACTTTTTCATCGCATCTACCTACGATACGCTTTATAAAACCGAGCTTTTTAGCTGCTTTACCGCATGTTTTTCGAATATGTGTGCTCCAGTTTAAGTTATTGGTAAGGGTGATTCCAAGATATTCAACTGAGTCGACTACATTAAAAATCTTTCCACTACTTTTGAACGGGTGGTTCGGACGCAATTGTTACCTTATGAAGATTTTTACCACAGAGCATTTATTTAAATTAAGGTCTAGTTGCCATTTTTCGCACCACATTTGTATATGAGCTAAGTCGTTTGAGAGTGAAGCACTATCTTCGTCACTTGATATTTCTCTATGTATTACCGAATAATCCGCAAATATCCTTACATTGCTTTCGATCTTATCCCTCAGGTCATTGATATAATCAGGAAGAGTAGAGGTCCGATTACACTGCCTTGAGGTACGCCTGAAGTGACTCTGACTTTATCCGAACTAACGCCATCAAGTACCACTTGCTGTTCTCTCTCGTGTAGAAAATTCTTGATCGATTCAATTATTTCCTTGTTGATACCTGCTAATTTTAGTTTGTAAATTAATTTGTAGTGGGGTGTGGAAAGCTTTCTTGAAGTCAAGGAAAATAGCGTCCACTTGCTTTTTACTTTCGGCAGACTTTAAGATATCATATCGTGGACGAATAGAGTGGGTTTCGCATGATCGGTTCTTTCTAAATCCGTGTTGGTTCTTACTGAGGAAACGATTGCTATCTAAGAACTTCATAAGTGAGCTAACAACG